>JAVSCE010009256.1:0-103926 GCA_032199065.1 Smutsia gigantea
CTCCAAGACCCTAGTATTACACCTTACCAATTCCCTGCACTTTTCCAAGTTAGGGGGTGAATAAAGTGAATGTATTTATGGGCAACCTAGCCTCAGCTTCACAGGAACATGGCCTTTTTTACTTTGTAGCAGAGCACTCAGTTCAAGGACTCAGTATTGCCTGCAAACAGGTTGACCTGCAGCAATGTTTGCAAATCAATCTTTATGGGTGGGGGGCATAAAAATGTTTGTAATTGAGATGGTCTTAGGAGAGATGTCAGAAACAGTAAAGAATTCAGTTTTAAACATCAAGAACAGTCAAAAGAATGGGCTCATTTGCTTTAGATATTTACTTCAAAGTATGTATAATCTGAACAGAATTGTCTTAATAATGGCAACACCTCACATTCATGTGGTGTTTAAAGCATCTTCACACACATTCTTTTGTCCTCACCGTGAGCTCTGAAGGTATTATCCTATTTTACAGTTACAGAAACTCAGGCTCAATTTCTGATCAGAAAAATGAAGATAAAAATTCTCTTCCAAGCTACTTGTGAGGTTAAAATAAGATTCATTGAAATAAATATTTGAAATGCCTGGCCCCAAGCTTATCCCAGAACAGCCACTCCAGGACTAGTTAAAATGCAGGTCATCTAACTGCTGAGTGCTTTGAGCTGTCCCACGTCCACATCCCAAAAAGCGAGACAGCCAAAGCTAATGTTTGATTTGTGGGTGCATTATATATGTGTACATATTATTAAGCTAATGTTCAAATTAAAGGACATTCCTAAAATAATACCAGTTTGGCAAAGGGGTAGGAGTGGGATTTCGCCTTGGTTGAGGGCACTGAAGCTTGCTCTTCGTGCGGCAGCTTTCCTACGTGGGGGCCCTGGGTGGGGAGCAGAGGCTGTTAATAGCAGTAAGGGCACTGGAGGCCATTTTACTTAGGTTTTTTGTGGGGGATTTTTTTGTTTGTTTCGTTTTGTTCTGTTTGAAATCTAAGCAATTCTTTCAGAGGATTCTACCCGGACACAAATGGAATTGCAAAATGTTTAAACAAAGAATACGTATTTGCTTGTTTAAATTAAAATTACTTGTAGGCACATTATTGAGAAACTTTATCGGGAAAGTAATTGGGCAAAGCACAAGGACTCTTAATTTTAATACGTAATGTTCCAGAGAGAATAAAAGGGACATGATTTTATTCCCTTTCAAAGAACTGCAATAAAGAGCCTGATGATCCTGCATTATACTCGATATGCAGCTCTTAATGACAGTAATGGCAATGGGAGGCAGGTGCACATACTCGGAGACTAAAACAACCTGAGCAGTGGCTATCAAGTCAGAGATCTGTCTATTCAGATCCCGCTCGCTGCCCTTGTTTTAAGGACCAGCTCAATAACTAGCAGAGTTGTTAAAGCATTAATAGTCCTAATTCACTCTGACACACTTGAAATAAAAGTACCTATTCTCTGAGTACAAAGGACTCCCCCCTAACCCCCGCTCTAGCTGCTAGTCCGTTATGTTTTTGAGACCAAAGCTAATTTTATGCAGAATTAGATTTTAGAAAAAAATAAATCACATGTTAATCTATCAGTGCTTCTGGACCCCAAGCTGATTCTCACGGCCATTAGAGACCAGATTCTGTCTTAAATTTTTTAGGGGGCAACAACCAGAAAGCTCCAATCCCTCCCTCAGAGTTCAATCAGGGAGTTTCACACGACCTGGCATGGTGGTGGTAACAGTAGTTGGAATCTGCAGGACAAAAAAGGGGGACCTGCCCCGCTGGTGAACAGGCCATTTAAATCTGTGTGGGGACTTCTGATGAGCTGTATCCTGGCGGGATCCTGTATTCACATATGTCCACTAAATCTTACTTGGCCCTAACACCTCAGCCTGAGTTCACAAGAGTGAAGTGGCTTTATGGACGAAGCCCTACAGTTATCCCTGGGGTGGGATGAGTCTCTCCATTGGTCTCCCAGTACTTCCTTGTTAATGGAGTAATGCTGCCTGAAAGATATCAGTGGGTTTCAATTATATGCTGCAAATAACTGTCCTGAAGCATTCTGTAGTGATATTAATTCCTTGCTATTTATAGTTGTCTACCAGAATGGACACAGCAGAAAACTGGAAGCAATTCTGGTGAGTAAAGGTTAATCTTTGAACAATAAATAAACAAGCAAGCACAGAAGACTAAATGAGATTTCCACCTTCTTAGTGAATTATAGCTTATGGGCTTAAAATATGATTCTCAAATTCTTTCCTGAAAGGTTTAGCAGTAATTACATAGCACTTAAAGGACAGGCATTGCCAAATAAACCTAATAAGTCTGTAATTTGTACTGGAGACAGAGTTTCCTGCAAATGAGAGTGGGATTTAATTTTATCATTGTACTTTGAGATGTCTGTTGATTTATCAGTCATGTGGCATATGGGACTTATGAGCTTGTGGCCCTTCATTTTCCTAACTGTACAGCAGCCCTGATACGTAAGGGCTCAAATGTTTGAATGGAGTTTCCCCATTAAGTTCTTGGGTGTTTAACTTTGAACACCCATTTATGCTCAGTGTAAATTCTCCCTAGCAGTATTATTTTCAGGTTAAACTTAAGCTCAAACCTAGATGATCAGAAGCTGTTTTTCCCCAGTCCCTCTGTGTGCTCTAAGAGCCTTATTCTTCCTGGGACAAGTCTTCTGCTGGGCTCTCCCACAGCCATGTAAACGGCCTCAAATTTTTTCAGTGGATGCATAGGTTTGTAGCTAAAGGCACATAAGCAACTCTGGGCTTAACAAGATAGGTGGCACGCTGGAATGTGCACTTATCCACAGGCAAAAATGGCAGCAGTCCTTACCTTTGAGGGTTCACAATGAGAAGACCCTTCCTGTACCTGGCAGTGACCTGTCTTAACCCTGTGTTTTTAATCCACTTCATGTTGGAAGAAGTGTGCTTCAAGGTCAAACATCCCCAGTGTTGTTAAACCAAAGTACCATATACATGAAAGCTGATGCTTTCGCAAAGGGCTTCTGGAAGGTATGCTTTTTTTTTTATGGGAAAGAAGGTGGGTGGTTTTCAAATCAAGCTGGTAATTACTGAGCCCCTGTACTGTTGTCTAAGGCATGATGGAGGGGTATAAAGCTGAGAGGGACAGGCCACCTGACTTCAGGAAGCTTACAACCCTGTAGAGGTAATAAAAACAGTAGCCTATTTTAATGTAAGGTGAGTATTATTTTCTTGAGTACTGAGACTGTGTCTGGCTTATTCATTTTTATAGTCCTAGTAACTGACACTTAGCTGGGCACATAGATATTTAATAAATACAGAATGAATGAATGAATGAACAATTCACTATTCTAATGTCCATTCACTCATTCATAACAAAATGTTATGGGGAAAAGGGGGAGATGTCCAACCATGGGGTTATCAGCGAAAACAGATGCAAAGGTCTATGAGAAATGAGCAGAATTTTTCATCGGCAGAAGGAAGAACACATGTGTCAAGGGGAGGAGGCGACACAGAGCTGTTACTGGGGAATGAATAGTCTGACTTGGCTACATGTAGACAGAGCACAGGGTGTGGGAAGAGGGGGACATAATACCGGGAAGGTAGAAAAATGGGGGAAGGGGGAATAACCTATACCCCAGGTGACTATCGTGAGCATCAAATACATGTGGCCAGCGCCACATACCGCTGTTGGTGTGATGGCCAGAGAGACTATTCTGAACATAATGATTGATCATTTGTTTTATTTCGTGCAGGAGCAATTTAAAGAAAACGTGGACCAAGGAAGCACATCTGGATGTTAATGTCTTGCTGTTTAACTTTCCAAAGGACGAATAGCCTGGTTCAAATTTCCACTCTGGGACGGTGCTCTGATGCAAGGGTAGCAGGGTCTCTGTGGCCTTCCAGAAGTTTGTTTGCAACATGACAGGCACCAGGCAGACAAGCAAGCCCTAATCATACAAGGGCTGAGGCAGCCTGCACTTCCCAGCACCCTACTTCATGCAGAGAAGCACAACCAAGCCAGGTTTCTCTGTAGAATCCAAGCTACAAGTGGGACACCAGCTTTTTCAAAGACCTCCTTGGCGTACTTCTTCAACCTCAGACCGCTTTTTCTAATCTTTTACAAAATGAGGTCTCTTGGATGCATGTCTGTTTGGCTAGACCCTGGGATATATACTACCTCTCTAGTCTAAGTGCTTGCTTCCTTACCTCCTCTCATACATCTACTCTCCTTTCTTAATTAATTAGCATACAGAAGAAATGTGCTTATTAACTACATGAATGTCTAGCCTAAGACAAATAGGGATATGGTGACACATCACCTATCTGGAACCTAAAAATAAGCCCCAAAGGCTCTGATCAGCCAGAAGTCCATGGCTGGAGTCCATGGGCTGGAGACACAGGAGAGGCCCTCCCCTCACAACCTGTGTACACTGACTTGACACAGAGTTCTGATGAGCTTAATGCTATGGTTTCTAAGACCACAAGGGAAGCAGCCAAGAAAGAGGGAAAGGAGTTGATAAAAGCGGGCAAGCTGACAGCAGTCCAGAATGGCAGCTGATGGCAAGGAAGGAGACAAAAACCATTCAGAAAGCTCACTTACCCAGAACTGCTCATTTCAAGGTTTTATTGTATTCAAGAATACATATGCAATAAAGAAAGGGCTTTCCTCATATTCCTCTTATCTTTCCAGGTCATCTCATCAGCTCTCAACACATTTGCAGTGAAACACAGAATATCTGAGCCACAAAGGATCTTAGCGATAAATCTAGTTCAACACCCTTATTTTATGAACACCAGGAACAAGTCCCCGAGAGGATGGCTTACTGAGTATGAGTGCCCATCACCCAGCTGGGCAGTGGTGCAGCAGAGAGCAAGGAGCAGCCCCAGGTTCCCTGACCCACAGTCCAAGGCTCTTTCTCCTGCCTAGCAGTGATGTTTACATGCTGATATTACAGTTTGTGCCCACTTAATGGAATGGGAAAAACAAACAAAAAATCAGCTTACAATCTAATATAAGTGCTGAAATTTAATAACTGGGAAGTAGCTTACAATTTCTGAAAAGGTCAGTAAAAGCAATTACAAAGTATATATATTGTCAAATTTCTAGAAACCCCCCTCCCTAATCAACTTTTCACTGTTATTGTTGTTATGCCATCAGCTGCCTTCACTTATGAGACTGACATCTTCTTTAATATCAAGGCTCTGTAAGTTACAGTGAACTCCTAAAACAGCATGCAACAGGCGCCCCTCATGACAGAAAGCTTTCTCAGCCTTAGCAGATGGCCTTCTTTCCATGCCATCTTTGTTAACAACAGAGTTCTAGTACAAAAAGGCAATGTGGACTGCTTGCAGCTCCCGGTTTTCACCTTTAATGATCACTCAGTTTCCTCTCAAGAGGCCACTTGTAAGCCGGAACTGGGAGAGAATAAGAAAAGGGGGTCTGGACAAGAACTGCCTGGATCCCAAATCCTTTTAGTTAGGTACTGTCATGGCTTTGGTTGTTTTTTACTGGTTAATTCTTTAAATCAGTTTGAACCTTACATCTTGTTCATAATTATTAACAGGCTTTCATCTGTGAAATGTTCTGTAGTCAGCAACACCACAAAAAAAATGTTCATGTACACAGGGAGAGCATGGGGACCAGGAAACATTCTCCTACTTTTCTGCAAACCACCTGGAACTGGATTACTGTGAAATTCTGGGTTGTGCACATAAAACAAGAAACAAGTTGAACTGAAGGCTCAGGAAAGGGCAGCTGAAATTATGCTTAGTGAAGGGGAAAGGTGGGATGAATGATGAAGCGAGTCCAGTACCGGAGAGAAGATTTAATGGGGTACATACATAGTTCTAGCTCTTATAACATAAGGGTCCCACTAACCAAGTGACAATCTCCGGAAGCTCCCAACAACCAAAGGTTAAAAAAGGTAGAGTTATTTCAGTTGTAACAAAGCAACACGCCCTCCCAACAGTCAATCTGCTATCCGCCGAAGTGGAAGAAACTAAAGACAGCATGGCTCTAAGGCAAATCAGAGCTATTGGGAGTATCTCTGGACACCAGGGTCCCTGGGACCACCTGAGACACCAGGCTCACTTGGACTCTGTGGCTGATCCAAAGGGACAACTCCTCCTGATAAGGACACCTAGCTTTTGAATTATGTATCAATCCTGTTCATTACAGGAAATTCATCTACCCACTTGCACCTTTTACATCCTAATTCTGTTCCCATAGAGGGTGCTCTAGTAAAAGGCAAAGCCCCAGAAATGGTCCTAAAAAGGGTACAGCTGTCTCCCAACTGCAGGCCTTATTGGCAAACTCCTCTTTCAAGGCCCCATTGAGGAAAAAGAGCATAATAAGCACTTGCCATTTGTCAGGCAGCCCCAAAGCAGCAGCTAACCTCTCCCCTCTCCCCTCTCCCCCCACCTCCACACCCCTCCCCCTGCACCCCACCCTTTAAGCACCTCTTTCACCAGCCACCTGTCAAAATAAAGCAAGCCACGGAGCTTTCAAACACTGACACTGGAAAGAAGCCGTTGGTCGATTTCTTTCCAGGACCTGTTGAAAGATAAAAGATGAAGCAGACAATTTAAAAGGCGAGACTGTACCCTCCCGATCACAAAGCTGAGAGCAGACAAACCGTGGAAGCCAATGACACAGGAAACGCCCTTTGACCAGGGACAGACATTAGGCATAGCAAAGTTATTTTCCATAAAGAATAAGAAGCTGAATTAAGCCATTTCACAACTAATAGTCATAAAATCTTCTCATTGTAAAAAAGTGGGAGGGGAGGAGAATGACCGGTTATTACGAGCCCCTCCTTTTAGAAACAATGACACTGCTTTCTAGGAAGTTCTGTTTAGATGACAAATGTTTTAGGAAGGGTTTTGTTTGGGTTTTCTCCCCCTTTGTTTTGTTTTTTTTAAAGCGGAACACACAGACATGTGGGAAACTCCTCCACTCAAAGGGTGGAAGAACCACAGAAGGCAGAACTGCCCTTCGAGCAACCAATTTGTACTAGCCTGCAGGTTTAAGCCCCTCTCCCACCGGCCAACAGTTTGTTTTCTGGCAATACTGCTGAACTAGGATTTTAAGAGCAAAAATAGATGTAGGTCCCTGGGAAGAGCTCGAGAAGGTGCATCTGGGAAATGCTGGGGTAAAAAAAACCAAACTGAATTCTTAGAGCTGACTAACTCCCTGGGTGAAATCTGAGATTTCCTCCCCTTTCTCTCTGCTGCAGACCCCGAACACACGAGCTTTGGCATGTGCTGTGGTCAGACTTGGATTTTGACGCAAGGGAAATTGTTTCCTTCTCTTAAACCTTCTGCAGGTTTAAAAAAAAAAAAAACAAGAAAATGACCATAAAATTTAACTTAAGGAAGTTATTCAACAGAAGCCAAACACACAGGAATAAGGATGATCATTGTTGTGCACAATACACAACCAGCACACACACACAAAGATGCATACCTACAAACCACCAGAAAGAACCTAAACGTCCCTACCTATGGGGTGCCTCAAATACATTATGTTACCTCAAACAGGGAGTATTATGCAGCCATTTGAAAACTTTAACTGGGCAGGGCAGGGAGAAGGAAAAATGGCTCAAGACACAGCGAAGATGCACAGTTTCAATTCCTCCACGTAAAGTGGCTGCGTCCCATAGGCGCTCACTTGCCCTGATGTACAACTCTTCCTGGTTTGCGGGCCACTGCAGGTGACTCTCTCTATCTGCTGTCATCATGGTGGTGTTAGCTAGTGAACACTCTAACTCAGAGACCAAGAGACAGAAACTCCTACACAAAAAGGAAGCATTTACTGATAAAGATGGGAAGAGTTTGATTCTCCGGACTAAAGAAACTACCATGGACCCAAATGCCTGAGTTTCTCAAACGTTGTTTCTTTGAGTTTTAAGGGCGATCAGCACAAGAAATGAAATCATGTCGATGACATGGATGATTATACTGTTTAACGTCTTTTACATAAGAACCTACATAATAAATTCTTTCTAGACTGAGCAACAAGAAACTGTCTTGCCTGAAGAACTGTTATGTTTCTTTTCATCAGACAAATGAGCAATGCCTAACACCAGTTTGGCATCCTGTTTTACTTCTACTACCTGGAAGCCTACTGGTCAAGTGATGATGGCTTGTTCACTATAATAGTCTTGCTTTTAAAATTCCATCCTCCGTGTATCTTTTTATTTTCTGTTTTTATAAAATGGATTAACCTCTGTAATACATTCAAGAAAAAGACCACTATTGAGTGCTCAGTAAATGCTACTGTTGTTAAAATAACATTATCAATTATCACTATGACTATAGGAATCTTACTGGATATGGATTAAATAATTTTAAGTAGGTAGGGTTTATATTACAATTAAATTTTTAAAACCCTGGAAGAAAATGACGTGACTTCTCCAAGTTTCAGGCCCTGCCAGATTTAAAAAAATTAAAGACATATGGTTGAAGAATTGGTCACTAGTTCCTTTCAAAACTGCACCCTTGATGTTTCAGGACCAACAGATTTCCATTAGTGAAGCAATTAGAGGCCTGAATGAATGTTAGTCTCTTCTTGGTTGTTTTTTATTAATGGGAAAAAATTATCAGTATTGACTGAGTCAACAAAATGAATAAAAATACTACAAAAGAGGAGATGAGAAAGGCCCCGTGAAGCTTATAAATTAACTGTTTAAAAAGGAACAGGGACACAAAGTCAGCGGCTTCAGCGGACACAATTCAACACAACTAAGGAACATACTTCAGTTACCCTGACATTTTACATTTACCTGGAGTAAAATGTCCTGCTAGTCTTAGTCTTCCTTATTTAAACTAATGACCAAAATTTTCCTTCATTTCAAAGAATGACTATCACAATTGAAATACTTTGGTACACCGTAGTAGTCCCTTGGAAACTGTGTGCAGTTGGAGTAATACCTTCCTCAACAGGAGTGTATGCTGCTAAATATACAGTATTATACAAATTTAAGGTTTGACATAACTCTGACCACAAAGCCAGTAACTGTTGAAAATAGTATAAAATTCCTGTACAACCAATTTTTGTTAAGAAAAATACTTAATACTTGAGGCAGTTTATATTTGACAAAATGTAGACTCTAAATCTTCATTTCTTAAATGTCACCCCAGAAAGCCACAGAGCACTGGTGTAATACTCAAGCATATAGCACGGATTCAAAGACATTTCTGAAATGAGTAACCTTGCCAAATGCAATCAGTTCCCTGTATTCTTAGTGATCAGCTTGCATGCCTCTCACATTAAAAACACATCTCAATTTTGGGCTTGTTTTTCCTTTCTGCAAAATATGAAGATACAACAGCTGCTAGGACTTCAAGAAGGAAAACAAATACCCTGTCCTATCAGCAGAGCTGCCATTTAGACTCTCATGTTAATATGGTCAATTACAGAAATGCCTTCAATAAATCTGACTAATTGGAAGGAACATGGGATGAATAACACAGTATTTTTTAAGAAACAGACATCACTTTCTAAACCAAGTGGGCTAGGCGGTCCCAGCAACTAAAGCAACTTAGAGACCTACTTGACCGCACAAGTATTTGTAATTCACACAAGGGTTTCAATTAAAACGGTTGTTCTTGGGGTGTTGGATATGCTCTTCCCCTATGTAGGTTCAACATCTCCTAATACGGTATTTATACCCTTCATTTGCTAAGCAAACCCTTTTATCATAGACCCAGGAGAGAGAAACCAGCTTGGCGCCTTCACTTGCCCAAAATCTCATTGTATTTTACTTCATTCTTGAGCTTAGAGCTCAGAAAATCTCAGAGCTCCAAGAGAAACACTAAGAGGTTCCTGGTGAACATCGTACTTGGGTCTGCTTTAAAACTAAAAGCAGAGACAATCACATCTCCCTAAACTTAAAGCAGTGTTTAGATAGCTAAGGACTGGTTCGCCCTACGATGAACTCTTCATCTTAGCCCTCACCATGGGTACTTCCTATCATGGGAACAATCCGATTGATTAGATAAGAAATTAAATGCTTATTTCTATTTTTAATTGGGCAATTTATCTTTATAATAATGGCAAACCTATCTATAGTATTTAAAATAGGGCATATGCCATAATCTTCATATTTCAATTTGTATTTAAAATAGGATACACCTTAATCTGCAAAACCTGGCTTTCACATAAACATATTCACTGGTCTTTCCTACAGTGCAGTCAGTAAATAGGGAGCTTGGAGCTTTGGCCTTTGTTATTGCCATGTAGTCTGCCCTCCTCACAGGAGTCTGCATTACGAGATGGATGAAAAGACTGGCCTGTAACCAGGAAACACTGGGAATACTGGGATCTCATGACTGTTCATGTACCTCTAGGTAAAACTGCCAGGCATGTGAGGTCGTGCCTGTAGGTATGCCAAGCCCCAGAACTCCTCATTAAGGCTTGGAATTTCTGACAACAAGCTAACAAAAATAAGGCCCTATTTTATCCACGGTATTTCATCCGAAATTCTGAAAAACATCAATTCTACTTAAATGTTTAAAAATAAATCAATTTAAAGCACAACCTTTCTAAAAATGGAGAAAAGCCTATGCATCGAGCCACGCTGCATGGCTTACAACCTGTCTCCCTGGCCAGCCTCTGCACGTACTCCCTGGGCCAGGGCCCGCCTCTCCTCTTGGCAAGCTGTATACTTGGTCACTGATAATAAAAGCTTGGGGAGGGGAGGAATCCTACCAACTGACAAGTGTATCCGGCCCATATTTTGTTGAACCAGAGTACTATTATAATGATCACTGCTGGGCCAGAGGGCTTCATTTTGAGCCACTCACCATTCAGAAAAACTAGTTTTTCTGTGGTCTATGGAAATAAAAGTTGACACGGACCCTTCACAGAAACCAGAGGCTTTGGTACTCATGGTACTGGGGTGGGTCCTCTGCAGATCAATCCAAGAACAGAAAATAACAGTGCCAAGGGACAGGAGAGCTCACCTGTTATTTTCTGGTGCCCAATGCCCAAAATAATGGTCAAGTATACCAACAGAGACGGGTGCTCCATGCAAACCTCGCTAACTTAGGCCCATCTGCCTTGCATTGCTCCAGAATTTGCCTCACGACCCACTAACAGAAAACAGACCCTGACCATTCAATTATTAAGGGTGGAGGCCTTGTGGTCATAAAGAGCACTACCCCTGGGAAATGAGAAGAGCCCCACGGACCGAAATACAGTCTACATGCTGAAGAAAACTATGCTTTAGCCTGATAATCACTCACCCACCCAAGACCAAGGGTTTCTCCTATTTGCAAGGAGTACTCATTCATGTATTTATTCAACAAACATGTTTTGAGTGCCAGGCACTGTGCTAGATATTGGGTATATATACAGGGCAGTCAATAAAAGAGGCCAAGTCCTTGCCCTAGAGTCAGATATGAGAACTACAAAGAATAAAGCAGAAAGGGAGAGCAGAAGTATGTGTGTGTGCCGGAGGATGTTCAGTTTCATGGAGAGAACAGGAAAGGCTTCTCCATTAAGGTGATAGGCAAAGCCAAGCCCTGACACTTGTGAGGGAGTGACCCATGCTGCTGCTATCTGAAAGCAGAGTGTTCTAGGTGCTGAGAGTAAGTGCAGAGGCCCCTCTGAGTGTGCCTGTTGTGCTCAAGGAGAAACAGAGACCAACCCACTGAGAGGGGGGCGGGGGGAGATGACAGGAGGGAGGCTGGTGTGGGCTGGCATGGGAGATCCTGTAAGGGTCATAAACCCTGGCTTTCACTTTGGATGCCAAGGAGAACCACTGGAGCATTTTGAGCAGAGAAGTGATGATCTGAGTTTGTTTTAGCAGAATAGGAGCAACAGGATTGCAGTGGCCCAGTGCTGGAAACAGTCTGGTGGGGAGGAAGAGGGGGGCAGCAAGAGCCAGAGCAGAGAGCCTAGTTAGTGACAACTGCAATAATCCAGGTAGGAGGTGATGGGGGATGAGACAGGACAGCAGTTGTCAGTGTGGTAGAGGAGGGCAGATCCTGGATACATCTTGAAAGCAGAGCTCAAAGGTAGAGAGTATGAAAGAGCACCTCTACAGAGCACCTCTACAGAAACATTTCCCACTTAGTCATCTAAATCTTTGGATCACAAGAAAATGGACACAGTCCCTTATTGTGGGTGGTTGTGATTTCATTTGCCCTCCCAACTTGAAAGACACAAGACCATCTTCTAAGATTGCCACACTGCTTAATGATCTTCCACCTGCCACCACTACAACCTTCTTCCCCGAGTATGTACAGGCCCATCAGACCCCCTGAAAGGGCAGGGAAAAAGAAGTCAGTTCCAAACTGGGGACAGATAAGCAAGGCAGAGTGTTAACCAACCAGCCACCTGGGGGCATTGAGTTCGAATTTGGTTTCCAGTGAACCCACTGCCCTCCTCCCCTTAAAAAGGACTGTCCCCAGAGCACAAAAAAACCTCATCGTAGCCTCCAACATCCTAATCAGGGAGTGATTCTGAGAGAGTACTTCTAAAGTACACCAGTGAAAAGTTGTCTTGTTTTGCTTTTTGAAATCTTAGCATGGGGAAATATTCTTTAATTAAGACAATCTTAACAATAGTAGATAATAATTTGACTATAAATTATAAGGAATGTAATGATTGCTTATTCTGGCACCACAGAAACAGGACTTTCTGTGAAGTGCCTGCCAAGAAAAATGAAACTCCCACTCAGACTGGACCATTGCAAGCAGTAACTGTTAACCACATGCTTTACACTGCTGTTTGCAAGGAGAGAGCGCTTTGTTTTTGTCTCTGACCAAACAACCAGACTGAAAACGCAATGGAGGTAAACCGTGTGGAGGAAGAAAACAATAACTGAAAGAAAAAATATTCTGCGGCTTAATGCTCGCCAGGATGCCGACGTCAAGGGTTTGGAGAAGGAAACCTCTACAGTCCGAAAGAAACCTCTTCCAGGCTGTTCCTGTAGACAGAAGCCCGACAATATGATATGGGCCTGCCTTCAAGAGGCTGGCAAGAGCCAAATGATAAAGTAACTGTAAGAAGAAAGAATCAACGTGTAAAGAATGGCTGGGATGAAGCAGAGACAGGGTGACCCTGAGCTAGACAGAGACAGCAATCCTGCCCTGGGGCCAGACCTGGCCTTCCCAGGGAAGGAGAGGGAAGTGAGCACCTGTAGGAGGCTGAAACAAAGAGAAAAGGCAGCCTCTCTTTTCTAAAAGCACCTCTGCATGTATAGCTGAGTTTCTGTTAATGTCTGGAATAGACAATAGCAGAAGCAAACATTTGTCTACCAGGATTAAAAAAGCCACATCAAACACTTGGCTCCCACCACGAAGCCAGCCAAGAAGAAATACTACTTTCTAGGTTTGAAAAAGAAAGAGATTCCTTTGCCCTTTCTTGCCTAGGTATCTAGGACCAAATGTATTTGAAATTTTGTAATAATGTAAATAGCTTAAAATGAAATTTAAACGGGATGAATAGAAATACTCCTAGAATGAATACAAAAGCTGAAAATTATGCTTGAGCTTACTTCTGAACCACAAAATTTCTTGAACACCTACCATGTGCCATGCAGTGAGATAGAAACTGGAGATACATGCTCTCTCAGGTCTGGCATGATCTGGCAAGAAGGGCTTTTTTTTTTTTTTTAATGTTCAAACAGCCACATGGTCAGAGACAAGGGCTGTCAAATGTGACCTCATCCTTAACATAGTATTCCTATCCTTCTAGTGTTTCTTTAGTTATGGCTATACATTTGCTCAGTTCGGTACGTGTTTAAAGGGGGAACCAATATTCAAATATTTAAACCTGTCACCTGTAACTAAAACCCAGCTCTTGCCTCTTGTGACTTCAGGTCAGAATCGTAACCTGGCAAGCTGAACATAGCAGGCGGGATGGTATTACGAACTAAATCTAACTTGGATCTTCTAGAGGCCTTAGGAGAGAAGGTGCAGAATAAAACCAACAACCAAAAGCTCTGAAGGGAATAAGCCACTGAATTAATAACATACCGTCTTTAACTTATTATTTTAAGAAAAGTACAAAGTGACATACAGGACTGACTCCTCATTGATTTCGGCACTGTTGGGAAACTAGCTACTCTAAAAGGTAAATGTTAACTCAATTTGCCTCACCTTCAAGAGTTTATTTCAAATACATCCACTCTTTCTAAAATACACTTTCTGAACATTTAAATCAAGGCATCAGCAAAAACAATTATTTAATACTGCCCTGAAATATACTAGCATGCCTTCGAGGGTTACACACATTACTCTGAGCATTCACTCCATCCTAAAAGGCTTCAAACTGCCAAGATCAGCAAGTTCTGTGTTCTACTATTCGGCTTCCGGCCTCCCCATCCTGTTTCACTCGTCATCTCTCATTTGTCCCAGATGTCAAGTCTTGCCTGTCTCTAAGACCATCCCTTCCCCTGACTCCTCCACTCCCCAATAAGCACAACTTACTACTTCTAATCAGCCAAGGACTGGAAAGCCAGAAAACCAAAGCATTTTATCTTCTCGTCTTTAAACACTATCTACTTAATTTGAACGCAAGCATCCCACAGCTTGATTCCCATTTTAAACCTCTTTGAATCCCCAGTGCCTCATATTTGGCTCTTGATAGAAGAGCTGTTCAATCAATGATTGTTCATGATAAATTTCTGAAGGCCTTTTCTCCAAGTTGAATGTACGGGCTTTATGACAGCTGTTTCCATCATTTAGCTTTTCTGCTTACTTCCACATTCCCAGCTGTGTTCTGGATGATTGTGCAGGACAGAAGCCTAGGGATTTACTGTACTTCTATTTCTTGATAAGATACTTGAAGAGAATAAACACATGGCAAAAAGGACATTAAAGTAAGGGATAAAGAGATTTTTTTTTTTATTTTACCAATGAAGAGAAAGACAAGAAATATCACCTAGCACACTGACACTTAATAAATGACAGCAAGGCTGGATTCCTTTCTAATTCTCTCTAAAGTACTCTCAATGGCCGATTCTTATTTCTCTACCCTCCACAAGGCATCAACAGTTATGGCCTATATTTGCATCTTGATTAAAACATATATTTTCCAAGCTCAACAGACCTTCCTCTCAAATCCAAGTTGGCCAAAATTAAAACAAGCCTGTACTGAGTCTAAATTAAAGCTCTCTTCTGAGACAACACTTTGTGATGAAATTTCATTGAAAAATTTAGAAGCACAGTCTCAGAGATGGAAGGGACCTCCGAGACCATCTAGGACAGTAGCTTTCAACCATGGCTGCTCATTAGAACCACTGGGGAGCTTTAAAAAATTACCATGACCTACCCCCACTGCCAGAAAGTATGATTTAATCGGTCTGGGGTGGTGCCCAGGCATTAGATTTTAAAAGCTCTCCAGGTGGTTCTAATGTGTAGCCAGGGATGAGAATCCCTGATCTAATCCAGCTTTCTACCACCCCCACTCCCATTTTTTCAAAGGAGACAGAACTCACCAAAGGTATCATACACTCATTTGTCACAGAGCTAGGCTAGAACTGCTCTTTCCAAGAAGCCATGTCCTCTCCATGTAAACTACTCTTATCTAGGACAATGGGGTTTCTTCTGTTATTTCCACTCACTAAACCAACACCCCTAACTTATTAAAAGTAAATGCATTTTCTGAGTGTTCTTTGCCTTAGAAGCCCACTGCATAACTCCTGAAAATCCACGTGATGTATATATTATCTGCTTCCCTGTACCACTTGCTTCCTTTCCCTCAAAGAACTCTGGGAGGTTAATCAGGCATGGTTTCCCCTTCAAGAAGCTATATTGCTTTTTCTTCTGGTTAAGTTGGACTCCCTTAGCTATCCTTCTCAACATTATCATCACATGGGCGTTCTTTCAAATCCCCTGCAAGGTTCACCTCCAGTTCTCTATCAGCTCACTTCATTTCTAGTTTGTACCTGCCCTGCCATACTTCGTGGACTTCCCTCTTCCTGTGGCTTAAACCCTTTCCATTTCGTGAAAGATGCCTTTTTCCCTGAAGCAGCCTCTTTTCTCTGCCAGTTAGTCATGCCGGGTTCTTTTCTTCTTCCCCCAAGCAGCTGGTCTTTTTGATGTCTGGCACACATTTATCTGGGCTTCCAATAAGATGTTTTTACATAGTTTCCAGGCTTCCTGGAGGTTATTGACTTTTTTTTTTAACTCTTCCATTCAGTTTTTTTCCTAATTTCTAACATTTGTTAGAGTTTCTTTTTCAAAAGTTGAATACCTGGCTGATGGATCTCTTTGATTTTTCTCTCCCACCAGATTGCTGAATTAAATGCATCAGAACTTAAATATAATATTTCAAATTACCTCCAGGATGGAACCGCTTCGTGAATTTTCTGCACTTTCATGTTCTCTTTAAGTAAGCAACAGATGTTTAACTAAGTGGAATTGAAAATGCTAGTTCTTACCTGTTTGTATTTTAGTGTGTGTGCTTATAAAAATATCGTGATACACTTAAGCCTGTGTTTTTACTTTGTAAAGACAACAAACTTAAGATTTTATTTTAAAAGATAACTGATGTGCACTGCACAGCTCTATATGCAGAATTCAAAGTGTTAAATTACCCTCTATATACAGAATCCAAAGTGTTAAATTTGCTCTACGTTGCCTAAGCACAGAAGTCTCAATTGCTTGTTTCTTAAAGCATATCTCAGAATGGGAGGGTGTGGGGGGACAGAATTCTGAGTCTTTCTGAAAAATTCCTATAGCGCTCAGTTATGAATTAAGTGGTAAAGACAAGTACTCTCCCAGCAGAATGAAAACATACTCCAAGTTATACCAACATATCATGGAGATTTACTCTAAATTTACTTCACTTCACTATGTTTAGATCCAAACGATTCCCAAGAGAGCAAGAGACCATGGGATAACAATCTATCAACGAGGCAGCATAATCCCATTATAGCACTGGTATCCTGGCAGAGAATGTGTTGAATTATCTATGTCATCCCCCCCACCCCTGCGTGTTTAACAAACACTGCATTAAGCTATCTCACTTGAAACTTGGGGCACACAAAACATTGGGAGCTGCCACCTCTGTCCTCAGGTTGCTTACAGTCAGGGAGGGGCACACGTGTGCCTGCACACACAATCAACTAGAATACAAGACAGTTATGTGCAAAGACCATGGATAAGATTCAAGCAGGGAATTAGGAGGAAGAGGACACATAACCCTGGGGAGTTCAGGAGTGACTCAAAGTATTATTTGAGATACCTGGAGCCAGTGAAGCCGCAGAGGAATGATTCCGTGCATAGCACCGCTGTTAAAATGAAGCTGGCGATGTTCAGGATGGGATGGGAGGACAACCAGACAAGAGGCAGGTAGTCCAGTTAAGAACTATTTAAAACAACCTTCTAACAGCTCTTCCTGCCTTTATTTCCCTTGCCTCAAAGCCCTTAACATGAAGGACCACTAGTTCTCTTCCTAACAGCCTAATGACATTATCCCCCTCCAAAACCATCACCGACTCCCCATGACCCAGGAAATATAATTTATATTCCTTCTACTGTCACCACCAGGTTGTCTATGTCCGAGTATAACACTTTGCCTGCAAAGGACATGAATGGATCCTATTACAGCATCAGAAAAGTGCCGTGATGATGGTCTTTTACTAGTTAGTTGATGGTCCTCTCATAGCTTGTATTTCTAAAGCCAGCCCTCTCTCTGGGAGTTGGGAAGGTACTTTGTCTTACTATCTGTACACAGCATAGACTATACTCTGAGTGAGATAAGACCTGGGTTTAAGTCCCACCTCTATTCACCAGCTGTGAGACTGTGCATGTTTCTAAATCCCTCTGAATCTGTTTCCTTGTCTGTAAATGGGGATGATGATAAGATGCAGATTAAGATACTAATTCTGACTTCATAAGGTTGTTTTGGACTTTAAATGAAACGATCATGTAAAGCTCTTAGTAGGGCCAGGCCGAGAGAAAGCACTCAATAGCTATTAACTCTTCATGAGGCCAAACTGCATTTTTCTGTGTACATGTATGGCAACAACCTCAGCGCTAAAACAGTTAATGTTCTTGGGGAGGCACACTCACTTCCAACTGATTTAGTTAACACTGATGTTTCCCTTGTAGAGAAAATCAAAAACTTCCCTTTCCATTCCTCTATTTAGTCTCCAGCTAATCCTGAAATTACATGCAACCCAATGTGAGTCAAATAAAAAAAGGAAAATAGTAATTACGCTGCATCAAACATTTTATATTTGTTACGTTCTAACTAGAGAATAAACTGCATAAGCCGGAACCTTTCGTTAAGTTCTGTTTTAAGTATGTCCAGAGCATTTCTTGGGATAATTTCTATGCTGACAGGCCCTGCAGCTCAATTAGACTCTTCTCAAGTGAAACACAGGGAGCCCAGTGGATGATCCCAACAGAAGATCACAAGTTGTCTGCAAAATCCAACCCATCTACTTCAAGTAGCAACAAATACAAACCTTGAAGACATACAATAATGAATTCAGTATCAAGTATTCCTACCTCTCTAACACACATGCATTTTTCCATGTAATCCTAACATAGCTTACAGAATTCCCAGAATCCTTTGAGGTATACAGATGTGCATATGTGTGTATGTGCACACACAAGTGCATTGCTTGAACATAAATGTGAACAGGAAACAAAAACTCAAACCACAACTATAACACCAAGTTCTCCCTGGTATCATTCTGTGTCACTATGGAAGGGACGTTTGGCAAGCTTAAGAAAGCTTCTAACCAACTGCCACAGTCTTAAGGACAATTTGAGATTAGTAATAAAATGCCAATTATCACGTTAACATTTACTCTGGCTTTACTGAGGGATACACAATGTAAACAGTGAGACTTTTAAATTTCTTATTACCATTAATACCATTTTTTTTAACTAGTGAACTAGCATTACCTAGTTAGTACTCTACTCCCAAATTCCTTCTCCCTTGGAACTCCCTGGGCACTCCTTCCTCATCTGTACCACTCACATGGTACTTATCACATACCATGCTGTATTCCAATCATGTGTATGGCTCATCTCCCTACTACCTGGAAAGGTCCTGGTGGCAGAGGCCCCTTCTGCCCTTCTTGCTGTCTCCACGATGCCCAGCACATAATACTGCACACAGTAGGTACTCCAAAAAGATACGCCCATTGAATGCCAAACAGAACCTATCCTTTGTGTTAAACATCCCTTTTGATCACGGCATCCAGGCTACGCATTTTCATAAGAATAGGGATCAAGCAGATAGGCAATGCAGGACCTCAGTTAGAAGGTCCATCAGCATGATGTATACTCCCCAGCATCCTTGAGCACATCAAATTATCTTAATTATGATCTAAAAAGACTGAGACTCCTTAAGAACATGGAGTATTTCTTAAAGAAGCTGTTCAAACCTCTAGCAGGCAAGTACAAGGCCATAGGGTCTAAAACCTTAAACTTGGGCTGAACACCCAGACCTTGCGACCCTTTGCCTGGAAAACCATCCTGGACTTTTTACATTTAGAAATAAAGATCCCCTCCCACCCCACCCCACCGGGGAAAGTGCCTGACAATTCATTCATTCAGACACAGCCTGAACACAAGTCACTGTACTGCCTCCGCATCCCAAAATGACCAAAATTGTCTGAGTGTAGCCCAGGGAAGACAAGGCTAATATATGCATGTGGAGTGGCCAGGGCGATGGTAAAGATTACCCCTGTTTCTATACTGGCCGTCTAAAGGTATTTACTTGAGTCTGTCTGTGTTGTGACAGTGTCCTAGACTCAAATGAATGCCTCCTAACACTCCACATTTTTTAGCCATTCAGTCATGCATTTTTGTTATTGTTGAAAGTGGTGCGAAATTGCACTGCATGAGCTGAAGTCCTTGGTGGTCTTCCAAGGATTCCAGCTAAAAAGGCACTTCCTTTGTTCCTCAGGAGAATGCAGTCCAGTAGGTCATTCAAAAGGGGAAAGAAAAGCAGCAGCCCTGGGAGGGAGATGAAGGACAAGACAAAAAGAATAAAATGTTTTGGGTGTGAGCACATTAGCTTCCATTTCCTGCTGCTGGTCACTAATAACTCCAATTTTGGGGGGCATGTGTCCTGACAGACATTTATGCAAAAATATTCCTCAGGTGTTTTCTGGGGACCATGACAATCAAAGGGAACACCTAGCACACTGCTTGAGCACCGTTCAAACTTCCTTTTTCCCGAGATGCTGGCTGGGGAAGATGTCCTGCCACTGACAGCCGGCACAGGGCTTACTTGGACAAAGTGGGGAGGGCAATTTCACAACCCATTCCGTCAATCCCGCCCGTCTGTCTCAAAGACACATATTGTTTGCATGAGCAGAAGATGAAAACTTGTCACGTTCCCATTAAGTGCATCGCTGCATCTATCCCTTCAAAATGTGAGAATGACAACTGTAACCTTCACGCCAATCATCTCCGCTGGGCCGAGGACCAAACTGAGCAGGGCACAAAGACCCCAGGTCTGACCTGCGGAGCCCCCGAGCTTCAGAGGCTGCTGGTTCACTTCACTTTTTCTGGCTGGGCGGGAGGGAGAAGGGAAAGAAAGAGGGCTTTTCAGGGCTCTACAACCAATAAAATCGAGCCGCTGTGAGGACATACTTGAGCTCCCAAAAAGACAGGCAGCTCAAGGGCAAACACTCTAATCAGCAGCGTGCGAGTTACTTGGTAACTGCCAAGGTGCAGGGGGCTCCCAGGCTGCTCCAACCATTTCTTGGGTTTTATTTCTAGACAGATGCCCGTTATGGTCAGCAAGTGCCCAGCGACTTCCCTCAATTACCTTTGTAATTTGTATGTAATTGATGACTGCACTTAATCTCCAAGGTTATTAATAGCCCTTCCAAAAAATGACCCCCAAGTCTTCCTAAGTGTTTGGAAGCGCCAAATTGAAATTACCGTATTTCCTTTGCTGGCTGCCGGCCCCCGCCCGCCCCACACGGGTGACCAGCACCGCGAGGCAAAGGCGCGCGCTCTGCTCACTTCCATGAAAGGTTCGGAATGGAGGATTGGCCCCCGGGGCTCGAATCGCTCACTTTTCCGTTGCCTTACTCTGGCCAGCAGCCAGCTAGATTCGTGGTTCTTTCAGAACCCGCGGAGCGAACCGGCTACCTGCGCCGCCGCTGTATCCAGCGCGGCCAGCGGGGCTACGCGGAACAGTTGGCTTCTGTGAATGGGAGAGTGGGACCCGAAGGGAACCCGCCCGGCCAGGGCCGCTGGCCTCGCGAGGAGGGGTGAAGGGCGCCCGCCAGAAAGCCGCACGCCCCACGCACCCCCCCAGCGTCAAAATCCGGTGTACTTTTTCACAGGCTACGGCGTCTCTATTTGCATAACCATCTCCAAACTGAGATTCAGGCTTCCTGTAATACTTTCAAAGGTTTGTGATTGAATGTGCAATTAACCTTCAAAATGTGATGAGAAGAAAGGAGAGAAAAATACGCTTCTCGTCCAGCACCTTTCGGAAAGAAGGAGAGTTCCTAAAAGTCAGGGTTTAGAGGGGTAGACAATCGTTTTCTTTTTAAAGGCGAGTTCTAAGACGCTGTAACTACAGAAACTCCTAATCCGCGTCAGCAGTGGAAGAGAGGTGGGGAGAGGGAGAGGGCTTCCAAAGAACATCGATGGAACATCAGTGGAAGTTGCACGTTCTGCGCCCCCCGGAATCTGGCAAACTGTTTCCCCCACCAGTATCCCACTGTAGATTCTCACCCTCCACCCAGTCTCTCGCCACCCATACAATAAAGCAGGGAGCCCCGTAAGGAGTTCGACCCGGAAAAGGCGAGAGGGATGTTGATACGCACTTTGCGGGCCAGAGTCCTCTGGGGCTTCCTGGGATCGGCTAGACAGCGGCGGGGGCGGGGAGGACGGTGGAAACAGAGCGCGCGAGTGGCACCGGGCAACTCGACGGCCCCCCTCCACTTGCAGTCCCGAAGGCCGGCCGCGTCCGCGGGGACATTCTGCGCCAGGGTTCACTCTAGCGCTTGGTCGCCTGCCCATTTCTCCCCCTTGACTACCTGCGTCTCGCGCGGGGGAAGGCGGGGAGAGCGGGGCACCGCAGCCCCTTCTCCAGGGTGCCTGTCTCTGCGCTCGCCTCCCGGGAGTTCCCACCTACCGTTGATCTCGTGCGTGGGGGCATCGTTCTTGTTGAAGCCTTTGGACACGTAGAGACGTCGCACTTCCGAGCAACTTTTCGACTTCAGCTCGGCAGCCAGTAGCGCGGCGCTGAGCACGGCCAGAGTGCAGAGAAGCACGGGCAAGCGGAACCGTGCCATGGCGCGGCCGGGGCGGACGCGCTCCCACCTTCGGACGGGCCGGAATGTGGCGGGCGCGGGCCAAGGGGGGCGGAGTTGGGGGCTAGCGAGTGCAAAGGGCGAAGGAGTTGGAGGAGGAGAGCAGCGGGAAGAGGGGACACGGGGCGAAAAGTGGAGCTGGGCTTCGGCGCGTCAGGCAACGGTCCCCGGTGCGAGGCGCCCAGCCGGGGGAGGAGGAGGGCGTGGAGGCGGCGCGCGCCGGTGACCTCGGGGCTCCGCGGGGCAGCGAGCGGGGCGAGCTGGCGGGCCGGAGGGACCGCGCTGTGGGGAAGGAGAAGGTGGCAGGCGCCGCGGGAGCCGTGGAGGGTGTGGGCGGCGGCGGCGGGCGCTCGCTGCGCGCTGCTCGGGCGGCCCGGCGTTGGTCCGCTCTCCCGGCTCGGCTCGGCTCCCTCTGCCCTCAGCCGCGTTACTGTCCCCTCCGCAGCTCTGCCGCTGATTGACTGGCCGGCGTGCGCGGCGGCGCTCGACAAACTTGGCCCAGCGGGCGGCACTCAGGGGGAGGGGGCGGACGGCGGGGGGGGGGGCCGGAGACAGGCGGGAGCACGCAGAGCCGGGACGGGGGAAAACCTGGAAGCGGGGTTGGATCCGGAGCAGCCAAATCCACTTCCTAGGGGGCCGCACCCGGCGCGCGGCGCTCCCTCGCGTGACACGCCCCGCCGGGCTCCTCCCTCCTCTCCTCCTCTCCTCCTCTCCTCCTCTCCTCCTCTCCTCCTCCTCCCCTCCTCCCCCTCCTCCCCTCCTCTCCCTCCTCTCTCCCCTCCTCCCCTCCTCCCCTCCCTCTCTTCCTCTCCTCCTCTCCTCCTCTCCCCTCCTCCCCCTCCTCTCCTCCTCTCCTCCTCTCCTCCTCTCCTCCCCTCCTCCCCTCCTCCCCTCCTCTCCTCCTCTCCTTTTCTCCTTTCCTCCTTTCCTCCTTTCCTCCTCCGGGGAGGCGAGGGGCCTGCCCGCCGCCCCCCACCCCATAGGCAATCGCAAACTTCGCAGTGAAAGGCCGAAGTCCTGAAGAATCGGCGGCTGGAGATGTGTCCCGAAGCCCACGTCCGAGACGCCCCCTGCGCTCGGCCACCTGACCCGCTACCCGCGGGCCAAAGCCGCGCGAAGCCCTCCAGCCTCTGTACCTGCTCCCCCACCCCCATCCCTTCGCCGCGGCGCCGCTGCAGACTTCCAGTCCGGAGGGCGCTCCTAACCCGCCGGCTCCTGGCCCAGGAAAGGAAGGCGCTGACACGACTCGCATTGTATCGCTACAGGCACTAGGGGCACTTGGGACTCCGGGCTGGCCGTGGAGCCTCACCTGGCCTACTGAGACCTGCTTCCCATCAAACGGTGCTCCTGGAACACCGACTTGTTACAAGCCCTGGCAGGCATTCTCCTCCCCCACCTCGCCCCCTTTCCCCACACTGTTTCTGCTCTACAAGTCTAACCAAACTCTGAAGCAGAGAAACCCCCCAACCTCGAAGCGATGGGTCAAAGTCAGGGTTGGTTCCAGAGACCTTAATAACATTCTGGCCCAATTTCTCCTCCTGCCTATAGGGAAACGGGCCCAGAGAAGGGAAGCAACTTGCTAGTAGGTCCAGCAACTTGGAGTGGGTCCAGAAACCTGGTGTGGACTCCTGGGGCACATACAATAAAGGTAACCCGGGACCTTCCAATTCCCCTCCACCCTCAAGTCTCTTGAGAGAGACTCAACCTCTCTGGAACCCAGTCTCCACTTAGCCACCAGAAAACTGGAAATAGGCGAGTCTTCCCACCTTCCAAGCTTTGTCAGATTCCGTTAATGAGTGTTGTTGAAACTCCCAGGGCTCCTTTAATGAAGGGTACTGTGCAGATTGGAAACTTGTCATTATGGTTGTTATTGTTACAATCTGCTTTAAGAGGTTAGGGTGAGAAGTGCCTCAGACACCTCGGGAGTGTGCTGGGAACGGGTCAGATAAAAGGGGCTGGAACTTATTATTTGGCTAGAGTCTGAATTCCCATAAAATTACATAGGGTGAAGATATGAACCACCATTACAATTATCACCCTCACAGGGTTTGTTGAGACTTCCTCCACTGCTGTTCATAAACCACGTTGACATGGTTGGCAATGAAGAGCTGTAGAAACCAGGGTAGCTGTTGTTTTGAATGCCCACTTCAGACTCTTCTACATTTTATTAACTCTTAGAGATTATCATCATAAACAAACAGCTTGTGATTGTGACCAGTCTATAAGTGAGACTTAAAGTTTCCATAGGTTGGCAGAACATCTAACTGAGCAACGAGGAGAGGAGTTTTTCCAAATATACAAACTCAACTACAAATGAATTTCCTGCCATTCTAGAGGGACTTTCAAATAAACCAGGTTGTCCTCAAGCTGATAACCATCAGGTCCTCAAGGCATTGCTAGCTAGCGCTTAGCCCAGCACTTTTAACTTTCATCGATTGATGCATTTACTTAAAGATGTTCTTTACCAAAGAGAATATGATCTGAGATGCAACCAACATTAATAATAAAATGAAATCCAGTGACCATAGGCGAGAAAAAAACACTCCCAAACCCCGAAGCCACATCAGAAAGCTTATTTTCACACCATGTCCAGGGGAAACTCATTCCTTGCCCCCCAATTTACTCCTGCTCTTCGTGTTCATATATTATTAACCAAAACTTGAGCCTCTTCCACCAGAAACAGTAACCTCTGGCTAGAAACAGATCTGGACAAGTCTGAACTTTACCACACAAGGCAGGAACCCCAAGTCCTGCTCAGAGGCTGCTCCCACTTCAAAGCCTCCTTTCATTTAAATAGGAACAGGGTGAACAACTGGCAATCTACGAAACAAATACCATCCAGCTTCCCTTTTCAGATGGCCCATAGCTCCTCCTTCCTCCTTCCACCCCCACTCCAGCTCTTCTCTTCGAGAAAGAGGCTCCTTAGCAAAAGAGGTGCCTTAGTGGAGATGCACCTACTCTAATTCTCTGAACACCAAAAGATAGATTGGGGGCTGCATGTAGAATGCAAGCATCAACAACTCAGGATGATTAACCCTCACATAGTGCTTTTTGGGGCTTTTTTTTATTGTGGTAAAATACACAAACATGAAATGTACCATTTTAATCATTTTAAAGTGCACAACTCAGTGGCATTTAGTACATTCACAAGGGTGTACAACCATTACAGCTATTTCATTCCAGAATATTTTCATCATCCCAAAAGGGAAGCCCCCTTAAGCAACTGAAGTCCAGTCCCTTTTGGAAACCCCTAATCTGCTTTCTGTCCTCTAGATTTGCCTGTTCTGGCCATTTCATATAAAGGCAATCAGGCAACATGTGACTTTTGCTATTACTGCTTTCATTTATATTCGTATTTTTAAGATCCATCCATGTGGTAGTTTCCTTCCTTTATATGGCTGAATAGTCTTCCATTTTATGGATACAACACTTTTGGCTGTATAGTACTTAGTTTGCAAAGTGCTTCCAGGTGCACTCTCATACTCTTTGAAAATTGTAGTTTTTAAAAAAAATAGATAAGCACATTGGGTCTCAGTGAGGTCGTGTGGCTTGTCCACTACTACAGAGCTCTTGTGTGGCTGAATAAAGGTTGAAAAATGTAAGGCCTCTGACTGAATCCCATGTGATTTTTTGGTTAGGAAGCCACAGTTCTCTGGGTCTCAGGGTCAGCAGTGAATGTGCAAGTACCCAGGTTCTGTAGAAGTCTCCCTGTTTCAGATCAATAAAAGGTCATTGGGCACCTGCTATGTGCCAGATGCTGATCAGCTGTAGGAGGGGAGATATTCAAGCCAAAAGGAGTTTACACTTTAGTCTATTGGGTAAGAGTTTTATGCAAAAGCTGACTTAGGTAGAATATACTTATGGTATACTTGGTTTTCCCAGGTGAGGCATTTCTCCTGATACAGCCCTGGGGAACATTCTCCAGTGGACAGAAAGATCAAAGTATGTGCTCACTGCCGCTGTCCTCCAAGCCAAGAACTAGATGAGTCAGGTCCACTGTCTCAGCTTTGGGGGCACTTCTCTTGGCCTGCTGGGGAGCTGCCGTGGTTGCCAAATATGGGGGGGGATGAGGGATAGGATGTTATTTCCTCCCTTAGGAAACTGGTTGTTCAGCAGCCCTCTAGTCTCCAGCCTTATCCAAACCATCCCTCCCACAGTCATCAGAGTGAGCCTTTGACAGCATCACTTGAAAAATGTCCCCCCTGCTTAACCCTGCCCACCTCGCCCATGGACCCCATCGCTTTCCAGATCAATTCCCAAGGTGTTCAACAGATCTGGATCTTTGCTATTGGGCCATAAGTGTACCTTACCAGCTTTCTTCCTGGCCCTTCCCCAGCCTGTGTCTTGTGTTCGGCCCCACAAGAACTGTCATCATTCTCCATCACGCCTCAGACTTTCTTATGCCCTTACCCTGCCCCTGCTAGGAATACCTTTGTCTCTCCCTCCATTCCTTGGACAACTCCTTCATACTCATCCATCGAGACTCAGCTGAGATATCACCTCTTTGGGAAAAGCTTCTCAGATTCCCGCAAGCAGAACTGATGGCTCCTGCTTCTAGGCATCCAAACACTATCTGTACAAAATAACCACCACACATGCCCCTCAGCAGAGGTTATGCTTTCTCCGATTCCTCCAGCCCCAGGCTCCAAGAGCTCTCTTAGGCTTTATTTTTACTTGAATGCCTATGCCTGCGATAGCACACATTCACTCAATGGGTAGTTTCCCAGAGAAATAAGAGTTAGAATTGTATGTGATATCTCCTGACTTTTAAATGTTAGTGAGGACTTCAGAACTCTTAAAGGTTTACCAGACAAACTCAGCCTGTCTTCAGCCTACATTTCACCAAGTAACATTTCTCTTTCACTCCATGACTCTGTTTTTCAAGCAACCAAGCAAGGAGTGTCTTCCAGCCACTTCCTACGTACAAAGGTTGGTTCTGCGAAGGCTCTAGAAACTTGAAAGACCAGAGGCCTTTGAGGAGCTGACAACCTGTTTGGGGAGATAGGATCCATATCTGTATGAAGAAAGACATATGAAATGCACAAGGCAATGAGTGTCCCCCAGGACAGTCATCCCCATTTGCTCCTTCTTTCAAGATTGCCAGCCTCCTCCTAGGCCCTCTGGAAATTTACAGAAGTACCAGTAACTGAAGGACCAGCCCCCCTTGGAAGGAGTTGATGTGTGTAGTCTACTCCTGTCTCCTAATTTTATACTCCTTTTGGTCTTCTTCCCTTCTGCCTGAAGTGCACCTTACCATTCCTTCTTCCTCAGAGAGCTCCTCTGTACAAAAAGTTTACAGCTTTAGCCACCACCTCCAGATATCCAGCCACCGTATTTCCTGTTTGGGCCAGTGTTGTCCACTGTTTTCCCAGTGCTGTAGTCATCATCCCTCCCTCTCTCTTCATTAATCACCTGGACCAATTGAGTCCCATTTTCCACTCCATGGCCATCATCAACCCTTGTCCATGTTCTGTTAGCTCTTGTGTAGAGTGTAGAGCCAACCTCCTAACAGGTCTTCTGGCCTCCAACCTCTCTCTTCATCCATCCCCCAGGGACTATCACAAAATCAGTCTTTCTATGGCATCATCTGCAAGTGTTACATTCCTTGTTTAAGAAGTCTTCTGTGGGAATAGTCTCATAATAATAACACATTTGTTTAGTACTGCAGAGTTCAGGAATTGCTTCCACATGTATTATCTGCCAAGTATGTATTATTTTCCGGACTTCATGGCTGAGGAAGCTGGTTCAGAGTTTTAAACCGAAGCCCTCTGCATCCAAGTTCAATGACACAGCCATGTCTCACTATGCCCCAAGCCCAAGACACACCTGGGAAAACTCTGAACACAATGCAAGGCTAAGGGGTAAAGGAGTGGAGAAGGTAGGGCTTCCTTTAGCCACAAGGGATGGGGAGGAATCACTAGGCAGAGAGAAGTTGTGGGGATGTCTGACGACAATGCAGACACTGTCTTGACTGAGTACCGGTTCATCTGGGAGGTTATTAGGAAATAAATTGCTGGATCATGGGGGCACATTGCCCTGGGATGACAGTGACATCCGGGTCCTGTCAACACTGAGCTTTATAAGAAGAGAATGAAAAGATGAGGGTAGAGCATCAGAAAGAATGACCTGGGGAAGTGAGGAGGCCTAGGATGAACTGAAAAGAGGCAAGGTAGGCTATTGCAGTCTTTTCAACAAAATGATGAGGACCCAGCATTTCTTCTTGCAGGGATTCTGTGTGAAGGGCAGAAAATAAATGCAGACAGAAAGAAGAAAGGCAGTGTTTCCCAGTGAAAGAGGTTAGGCTACAGGTTTAGCAGACTGAGCTGAATCCTGGCTCTGCCATTTACTGCTGTGTGTCCTTACATAAGTAAATGGCCCTCTCTGAGCCTCACTTTTCTCAAGAGTCACGGCTACAATGAGAGGATTACAGGAGAACATAGATGACAAACATTCCTCTTGACCCAGAATATTGTCGAATTCCTTTTTGTGCCCTTAGCACCAGGCAGAGTATGAAATACATATAGAGTTAACCCTTGAACAACACTGGGGTTAGAGGTAACATCCTCCAGCCCCAGTCGAAAACCCACATATAACCTTTTTTAAATTTTAATTATAGTTTACATACAGCTTTATATTGGTTTCATAAGTATAACTTTTGACTCCCCAGAAACTTTACTAATAGCCTACTGTTGACCAGAACCTTTAATAATGTAACACTCGATTAACACATATTTTATAGATGTATTATATACTGTATTCTTACTATAAAGTAAGCTAGAAAAAAGAAAATGTTTTTTCAAATTGTCACAAATCTCCAAAAAATTTCCCAATATATTTATTGAAAAAAGTCCATGGACAACTGGACCCACACAGTTCAAATCTGTGGTGTTCAAGGGCCAACTATACATTGAAGCAGTCAGAAACTACTTAGCATACTGCAGGATATAGTGCATTCATTTATTTCTCCTGTCATTCATTCCTTCATTCAACAAGTATTTATTGAGGATCAACAGTCTTCTAGGCTTTGGGAATATGGTTATGAATAAAACATTCTTTCATGGAGCCTTAGAGTTGGGGCTCAATGAATATAGCTAATACCATTGTTATTACGGTTATTATAAAGTCCATCTACTTCACAATTTGCTCAGACCCAGCCTTGCCAGCACTGAAATGCCATTTAGTATGATAGTATATTGGTCTAATAGTTTTGTATTGGGGTAGATGAATTACATCTGTTGGGCCATAATTAGCATTGAATCATACAAGTTGTAGAAGAGAGAGGGATCTGAGTTATTTTCATACAATGTGGCACTGTCACTACAGGGAAGGTGTTTCTTATCATCTCCATTTTCCTGATGAGATAACTAAGGCCCAAAGAGTAACATGGACGTTCTTATGTAATATTCACATATCTACTGGTATTGATATTTTTTCATACTTTACTATTGGGGCAAAGGTTTCATGAAATATGTAGCTTTTGTAAAAATTACAACTCATGTCACATGCTCATAGGAGAATAAAGACCAAAGACTATGGGAAGAGAGCTGGTTAGTCTTCTCTATACCTAAACTTTTATTTATAGATAAAGAACACTTCTAATTATTAAAAAAAGAACCCACTCTCAGTGAGCACACTTCCATGTGATGGCAAAACGGTTGCCATAGATATTCATTAATCTAGCTTCTTGCACGTGATTTGATTTACAGTTTTAGAGGTACAACATGAGCTTCAATACAATTGGGAGACTGTTCTTTCTCCAATATGCCCATTGAATATAAATGGTTCATTCATGGAAAGTAAATTAGTTTTTCATACCCTTTTCATTCAATAAAAACACTGATACTTTGTGTTTGGCAATTTTGTGAAGACTGTGAAAGCACTTCTGGAACATTCATTTCTCAATATTGTTTGTATTACTCTTCCACATGTCACCTAGCTGATGAGAAAATCGCATAAGGAAAAAGACAGGGTAGAGGCAGGGAACCCAGCATTGTCCAAGCAGAGGCTACTAGAATGTGAGCTCTGGAAGGGACCTTGGCATTTGTCTAGCCAATCCACCTCAAACTTGACCTTTGCTTTCTTGTTTGAAATTTCAAGCCTGTGAAAGACCATCAGTAGCAGTAGTAACAGTGTTTTCCAACATTGCTGCTTCTACTCAGGATTTCACCCGAGAACAGGGGTTCCTAGGTACTAGGTACGTTGTTGTTCAGGATTGCAAATGACATCTGGTGACATGCGCTGCTGCATATTGCATTTTATATTCATCCTTGACCTTCTTTCGAAAAACAGACAAGCTATCTGGCAGCTTCACTCCTGCAGCGCTCCAAGGAGCTGAAGGGCACCCTCCCAACTCCGTCCCTGAACATCATGAAACCCGTTCTTCCTCTGTGAGGCTCAAGAAACTGAGCTACAAAACTAAGGCCTCTGTAGAAAGCGATAGGATGTTTTAAATAACATAGGAACGTTCTTAATGAAGTGCCAATTTAGCCCAGCAGGTTTTTGGACTTGCACTTCAAACCCGAAAAGTCCGAGTGAATTCCTTTTCTTCTTTTCTCTTCTCCTCCTCCTTTTCTTCTTCTTCTTTTTTTTTTCCATACCACCACCATCCAGGCCTTTATGTGAAGAGACAATGGGCATTTTTAAGAAGACCCAGTAGGGAGTAGGCATTTTATTCCAAAGAGATACCACAGATAAAAAGAGCTGAAGAGAGTCAGGGTCAGATATAGTTTGCCATTTGTAATTTTCTAACCACTGATGGGTGATGTCTACGGAACTGCTGGTATAACAGTAATGCATTCAGAGGAGAAGGCCACTATTAAACCTGGACAGACATTCTGAGCATCTAGCTGAATCCAGGCTGCACACACAGCACAGGGTGGAGGGCTTTTCCCATGTCCCCCTCTGCTGACATATACAAGTTTCCTTTACCCAAACTGACTTTCAATAATTCCAACCGGTATTTTCTTAATTCTCTGAGTACACAGGACCAGTGCCATATGCCAGCATGCATGTGTCTTGGGGGGGGTGGGGGAGAGGACACCCCAAAGTTGGCAGAAATGAGCAAAAGGCTCTTGGATGCCCCTCTACTTCCACCACCTCCCAGGGCACCCTGCCACTAAAAAAAGGTATGAAGAAAATTTTGTTTTTGTGTGTCAAATTTCTGTTTTTAAATAGTACAATCTAAAATCTATGGCTCCTAACTTGATCTCCTTTAAAGTATGGATTCACATGATTTGACTACCTGTAATAAATATGTACAAATGATATGATTTTGAAAGCTTGTTTTAGTCAATATTTTGGTCACTATAAATAAAGGAATTTGAGAAAAACTTCTGGGAGTGCTAGAATGCCCTATATCTTGATTCAGGTGGTGGTTACCTGAGTATATAAATACGTAAAAATTCATCAGGCTATCCACTTCAGATTTATGCACTTTAGTGTATGCATGTTATACAAAATGGGGGATACAACAAACCACAACTATAATTTTTTTTCAGTGGAAGGATTGGGGTAGTGCATTCACACAGGCACACACACACATGTGCTTGTGTATGTATATATGTTATATATAATTTGGAAACTTCTGTATTTTACAGTAAATATATGTGGCTTTCACAGTCTTAAAAATAATAAATATATGTGTTTTAAAAGAACATCACTGTCCTTATGAAAAGAAGCTCTCGTTTTTCTTACTTGCTTTTTTCTTCCCCACCCCCCCCACCCCCAGCAATGTTCCTTTTTACTCATATCATATCTCAGCTCACTTAAACAAAAGTTTTCTTCCTTCTTGCATTACTCTCAAACATTTCCCAAGCAGCCACTCTCTAAATCTGTCACCCTGGGGCTCTCAGGTGGGCATGGGTATCAATGGCTAGCATATGGCACTGTTAGCAAGGCTTGTCCAGGATGTCCAGAAGCCAGAAAAGCTGGAAGAATGAAAGTGGCCAAGTCCTGGAGGGGAATCTGAGGAAGAACAAGAAGTGGCTGGGTATACATGAGCATCCCAGGTTCGAAATGGTGGCATTACCAGCAATGGGGCCAAAAGCGGAAAACCAGGTAGGAACTACGTAAGTGCAAAACTTGGCTGTAAACTAGGAAGGAAAGTCACTGGGACAAGCTACAAATTCTGTTGAGGGTCATGGCCCATCGTTACTAGCTCAGAGAAGCTGGGTTCCAGATTGTCAGACAGTTTGAAGGTCATAGCGTGAGATGGCCACCCACTCTCAACTGAATATTGTTGGATGCCACACTTTTAAGGTCTAGTACTCAAGTATCTCCTTTGTTGTTCATTTCAGGCTGGTGTAAGAGGTTGCTGCCCTACCCTGGATAATTGTACTGTTTATTGAACTTTCTCATATATTTACCTTCCCTAAAAATACTATTTGTCACCTTTGAGCACCTGCTATGTGTTAATCTTTGTGGCAATCCCATGAGGTAGGTTCTTAAGTTATTCCCATTTCCCAGATGAGGAAACTGAGGCTCAGGGAGATTAAATCACTTGTCCAAGGGCACCCTGATGGTCAGTGGCAGAGCCGAGAGTTCCACTCGATTCTAATACTAAAGTCCGTGCTCTTGACCTCCATGCTTGCCATACAACAATATTTGTATTCCAGTGAGACCCTGTTTGGTGTGGGGGCAGCCAGCAGTCAGTCATGGCCAAGATCTGTGAACTAAGATGCTAAAATTCTTTCTTCTTTTTTTTAACTGAGTTGAAATTTACATAACATAAAATTAACCTTTTTAAAGTGAACAATTGAGTGGCATTTGGTGTATGTACAATGTTGTACAACTACCATCTCTAATTAGGTCCAAAACTTTTCATCACCCCCAAAAGGAATTCTATACCCTCTAAGCAATAACTTCCCATTTTGCCCTCCTACTAACTCCTGGTAAGCTCTAATTTACTTCCTTCTCTATAAATTTGCCTATCCTGGACATTTCAGATAAGTGGAATCATACAATATTGCTTCCTTTTCTGTCTGGCTCATTTCACTGAGCATAATGTTTTTGAGGTTCATTCAAGTGGTAGTACGTATCAATACTTCCTTTTTATGGCTGAATAATATTCCATTGTATGGATATACACATTTTTTCATTTATTTATCAATTCATGGACATTTGGTTTGTTTCCACTTTCTGCATGCCCAAGAATTCATACTAAGGAAATAACCAAGGAGATGGAGAAAGAATTGGTTATAAGGATATTCACTGTGTATACATACACAGTTGGTTAATCCATTCATCCTCTAGTGGACACTTGGGCTTTTTCCACCTTTTAGCTACTGTGAATAATGCTGCTATGAACATGCATGCATATGCATTTGAGTACCAGTTTCCAATTCTTGTGGGCGTTGGCATAAGTTCTTTATCATGGATTCTGTCTGGGTATTTTAAGAGAAGGTTCTATACCATTGCCCTCTGTGGGGCAGTAGTTGAGTAGTCTGTCTTTGGAAGACCTTGGAGAGTGGTGTGGTGAGAAGTCCCTGGGCTGGGAATTGGGAGGCTTCTGACTGATCCTAACTCTGCCACTTAACTATTTCCATGACTCCAACGTTCTCATCTCTGATATTTGAGCTCCAGGGTTCTTTCAGCCTAGGATACTTGATTTTCGCTTTAGACAAGGTCCTGGCCCTCAAGAAACTTACAGTTTTACTGGGCAGACAAGACATGTCCCCCAAGAGACAATCAATGATTCACAACAGCATGTGTGAAACACCAGTAATGAGTCTTACAGGTATGTATGGAGACAGTTTTTCTTTGAGTCTACTTTCTCCACTCAACATGAGGAAGAGTTTACAATGATTTTCAAATTTCTTACCGCAACAACTGCTGCTGCGCCAGTAATTTAGCCATCCTGGGCACTGCTCAGTTGGGATATTACTCTTGGGGACCAAGGCAGCAGTGAAAACAGAAATGTTACCAAGGTTGAAGTGCTGAGCTGTCAGCACTACCCAATTCTGGCTGCACAAAGTTGGCCCTTTAGTAGGAAGTGAGCAGCAGCTGGCCACGGTCCTCCCCCCACCTGGGGAGTGGCTGCTTCCCTAAAGGGAAAGAAAAGTAGCGGCAACCCCAGTTCTACCCTAGACCCGGGCAGAAGTCCTGCCCTCCCGAACCTGCACTGCAGCCTTGCATTCAGTCCATGAGGGGACAGCTACAAACTACTGCAGCTTTGCCATTCATTGCCATGTCCCTTCTTTGAATTCCATTTTAAATGTTACTTGACAATTGGATAAAATCATATTCCAAAGAATGCACTGGACAACACGCAGCAGGGACCCATTAAAACACTGCTTTGGTATATACAAAAATATACTCCTTTTCACAGATTTAAATCCTCAGCTCTCTCCAAAGGACTGCATGACAGATGGTTTCAAAGCGAGTCACATTTACAAACAGCAGACAAAAATATTATTTAGCAGATTCTCTAAGAGCTCTTCCGAGCTTGCCAGAACCAGTCTTTTCCCATGGGCTCTTTTATTTCTAATTCGTGGAGGCCCAACAAAAAAGTCTACTTCCTAGCAACCTCTGTATATTTCCTAGGCTTGTAGCATATAAGAGCTAAAGGAAGTTCTAGGGCTATGGAGCTGGCTTTTTTGTTATTTGAGAAAATAATACCTTGGCCTGAAAATATGAATTATTAGCCCATCACAAACACTAAACTAAAAACCTGGCAGGGAGGAAGGAGTGGATTGTGTAGAGGAATGAGAGGAGAATGAACTGATAGAGGAATTGGCACAGGAGTTAGGAATCATGTTCACAGCCATTTAGTTAGTAAATTACGCCTCAAGGAAAGTCATCAAAGCAAGGCCCACCTCCTGGACAACTCCTTTGCTCTTAAAGTTTTGAAAAAAGGTACGTGTCAAACACAAATTATGAACAGAGAATAAGCCACAGCCTGGCCTATCCTCCGGGAGCATCCACTGTTTGGGGGGACCAACACGTTAACTCACAAGGCAGGCAGGGACTGTTAGATCCAGATAGCCAGTGGTCCCCATGATCACAGGACGGGTGAGGTCACTGGGCCTTCTGGGGCTGGGTCCAGGCAAGGGGAGATATCCACACCAGCGAGGCCTCAAAGAGATAGGAGGAGGGTATGTTGGAACAACAGAATGCCTTGAACAAAGGCCTAGAGGATGAGGGACATATGGGAATGCGCAGGGAAACATTTCAGCTTGAGGAAAGAATGGCAACAGAGGTAGGGACCAGCAAATGAGCCGAATCTGTGGGCTCAGCAGCTCGTAGACCTGTCTGGCTGGAAGGAAAGGATGCTTGGCAATGTAAGTGTGACCCACTCGGTTATGTTCTCTTACTGTGCTGAAGAAGATGATCTTCTTCCTCTTACTGTTAGCTTTACCCTAGAACCAACAGTATTTACACCATCTTTAACATGTATTGACAGGGAGGAGAAGAAAAGCCTGAGCAGAGCAACAATATCTCCAGCCCAGTTTCTGATTAATAGCACAATTGTGGGCTGTCGGAATGAAGCCATCCTGCAAGGAGTTGGTGCATTTTTATCTCATACAGTGAGATTTTCCTGTTTATTCCTCCCACTCATGTTCTAGAATTTTATTTATAACACTTTTTGGCCTGCTCTTTAAAGTGTGTGTGCGTGCCTCTGTGTGTGAGAGACAGAGAAACTGAAGTACTCTACTGGGCTGTGAGCTTCTGGAAAGCAGGCCTCCCATACATCCCAAGTGTTATAATTATGATCCGTATGCATAAGGAGATGCGATATAGACGGAGCCCCTCTATTCCGGCTGCACCATCTTGCAGAGCCACCTCCTGGAGTGACAGCAGGTTCCCTTTCGGGCCCAGCAAGGCTGCCTGTCCCCCAGAGCCATGGGGCCTCCTGGGAGTCTGACTCACTGTGCTCCAAGGGACTTCAGAGCCCACAGGGCCAGTGCCCTGCTGCCAGGCAGGCCCAGGACCAGACCACCCACACGGGTGGCTAAAGGTTTCAAGAGAGAGACCACTGGCCCCGCCAGGCACTTGCACACAGCTGAACCAGCCCAGCAGGCAGCAAGTGCTTCCCCAGGTGCAGCAGGGAGGAGCAGGCTCCTTGCCCTTGTTTGTGGCCCATTGCAGACAATGCCCCTCCCACTGCTGCAGAGAACCTGGCCCCACGTGAAGGCCGGAGTGAGCCCGGCCCTTTGCTGGGACAGGGCTGCGTTTTCAGCCTGGACCCCAGCCTCACCTTCACTTCCCCTTTCACTGGGGTGAGGCTCAGAGATGACAAATCCCTCCCTCCCACTGCAGTTCAGGGCTGGGCGCTGGGGGCTCTTCCTCTGGCCCACAGGGAGCGAGCGACTCAGCACTTTGCCTGGGGCTGCATGGACACAACTGAGGTTTGTCCTACTTTGTGTCCGATTGGAATCAAATCATCGATTGCTAGTGGAAAGAATCCTAGATTTGGAATTGGAGAAACATGTGTTTGAATCCTTGCTCTACCATTTTGTTCATATGTGATCTCTGGAAAGTTATTTAATCTTTCTAGGCTTCAGTTTTCTCATCTGGAAAATGGGCATGAAAATAGTGCCTTCCTCAACCCACTTTTGTGAAGACTAAAAGTATCTTGAACATAATAGAGATATGAGAAATATTAGGTCCCTTCATTTTTTTCCCTCGATGGGCCACAGCAATTTAAAAAATACATTTCAGAAAACGTGAAGGATCTATCTCAATTTCTGTTGATCTAAATATTGCTTGAAATAAATGTGCCACTGCCTAGAGTTTTCGCCAGCATTTTGTGAGATGTGGCTTTGATGACATGTTTTACAGTCAGATCTCATGTGTATATTCAGAATTTTTTATTCCTTTGGTGTTTTTTTTTCCCGGGTCCTCTTTAGATTTATTTTTTGCCATCCTGCAGAACTCCACGTTGGACCCAGTGTTAAGTTTTCATCACTGCCAAGTGGAGTAGAAGAGTGCCTTCTTATTTTTGCAGATTAATGTGTCTGAACAAGAAAAGACCGATAGTATGCATTGTCTTCATTTAATTTAATAATACTCCTTTCTATTGTATTAAATGAAATAACATATGTAAAGTGTCTGGCAGAGTAGGTATTCAATAATTAGCAGCTGCTATTATGATTATTACTTCTATTATTATTATAAAGCGGGAGATGGGAGGGGAAGACTCTCAAGAGGAACGCTTTATCATTCCTATCCTTGACGGAATGCTGAGTTCCAAATGGATATACATAACATCAAAGGCCTATTCAGCCATCTCAGCAAGATATTGAAATACCCCCACCTGAAGTCAATGAAGTCCCCGGAGTTGTCAACTTGATCCTGAGCCTGAGACCAGAAAGAAAGAGGGGGGCTGGCCAGCCTAAAGTTCTTTTTAATTGCTCCAAACAAAAGGTTAATGAGGAAGTGGAGAGGCCCTTCCTGGAGGGACACAAAGGCAGGGCCCTCCCCTCAAGGAACTTAGACTCTCCCCTTGACTCACTTCCCTCCCTATTATACCCACTTGTATGTTGTTTTGTAAGTGTCCTTAAGTCTTTTCTCAAGAGAGTCACTTGGAGATGGCTAATTAGGCCTATAAACCCATGAGAGAGAAGGGCCCCTGGCTTTGCTTTCTTTTGTCCCCTCTCCTCTTGCTGCAACTAGAACAGTGCTCAGCCCCGGGTGTAGCCTCAGTAGAAGTTACTGACTGCCTGACGCTGGGGACTAGTTAGTAGCCCCAGCTTCAGTTGCGTTAAGTGGCATTGACTGGTGACTGTGGCTGGCTGGCTGGCTGGTTGGCACAGACAGAGCAAAATGAACCATAAAGTACAAGCCTGCCAAGGGCAGTTGAGTTGGCAAAACCAGGCTGTGAGCAGCTGGGGGTGGGGGAGGTGGCAAAGTGGGGTGGCTCAGTCATCTCCTTTAGTAGATTGGATATAATTACCTCTACAACGTGTGCCCAGATCACCTTCTGTGGAGTCGTCTTTGACAGCAAACTGCCAGTTAAAAGTGACAGAAGCCAAAGGGAGTGGGCAGAGGAAGGGGGAGTTGAGGGGGGGCGGTATTTTGACCTTTTAAGATATGTTTAATACAGCAAACATCTGATGCCTTTTGATTCCTACTACCGCCACCACAGTAAAGGCAGTAGCTGTTTGAGGTTTGTGTGGGATTGGCTTCTGTTGGCTAAGGATTCATTGGCCACGTCATTAGCCAAAGCACAACAGTCTGGTTGATAATGGAAATTCAGGGCAGCTTTTTTGTCTTTAGGGGTGGGTGGGTAGAGGAGTGCATACCTGGAGTCAGGAACGATTCCTAATGGAACCACCGAGATACTATGTGCCTTAGGGACTGTCATATCTCAGTGTAGGATCAGTTTTCTCCCCACATAGAATCAGGAGGATGGAAAGGCATCTCATCAACTGAACATCCCTATGGCAGATGCCCAGCCGAATCTGAGAGTCAGGGAACAATGTTCCTAAAGGTCACTGGGGGAAGAAAGCAGATTTAATCCACATGGTTCCTGAAGGAGGAACTGGGAACAAAGGATAGAAGCTACAAGGAGGCAGATTTCCACTCTATATAAGGAAGAACTTTCTAACTCACTAGAGCTGTTAAAACCTAAATGGGTTGCCTGCTAAGGTAGAGTTCTTGCGTGAGTAAGTGTTTAAATTTCTGATTTAGTCCTCCTAACCATGTATCCTGCTTCTTTGCCCAAATTTGCTAAACCAAAGCTCTTAACCACCCATGATTCAAAGTGACTAAATATGAAATCCTGACATCCCAACCTCGGTGGCTGTTGGGTCCAGAGCACTGCCAGTCCCAGAGGGTACAGTGAGACTGCAATTTCATCTAGAAGCCTGTCTCCTGGAGGGCACATGGCTCCAGGCCAAGCACTTTCTGGGGACCCTGGGGGACTTGGGCACTCTAGCGGCTGGACCTTCCTTCTCTTGTTGTTGTGCTTTCCAGATGCCAGACAGCCCTCTGGGGCTGGCCAGCAGGGCCAGGCCCCTCTGTAGCATCCCACCTGTTCAGCCACTCTTGAGGCAAGTCCATTCTTCTGCCCCAAGGAAATGCTGCCACCAAGCAAGCTTGGCAAGTAAATATAAGATGTTTAGAAACCACCAAGCCATTTTTCACTAGCTTGCCAGTCCCCTAAAGGTACTCTCAGAGTAAAAGACAGGAAATTAGCATTCTTGACCTTTGACCCTACACAAATCATCCTTCCTGGAAAAAGTGGCTATTTGCAAAGCAGAATTCAGCCATTGAGGCCACAGAGACTCAACCTGGAGACAAGCACTTTGAGAGACAGATTTAGAGCCACATCTTGAGTTCCATCTAAGTTTCAAGTGTAACCAGCCCTTAAATGAATATTTATTTGAAAGAAAGCATTGAAAACTTCTGAGTGCGACTTTCAATAATAATAATACCTTGACAGTTTGGTGGGGGGTATCTATTTATAATTTACAGAGCATTTTAAAGAAACTGGACTTAAAGCAGCAAAGACTCAGCACACCCTGGAACAAATGTGCTCAATGAATGTTAACATCTCAACAGAAAACTCAGAGGCTGCTGTCACACTGGGGTGTGGCAGATTAGGTACTGTCACCCACCCTCAGTTTAGATGAGGAAAACTGAGGCCTACAGAGATCCAGCAACTTGCTTTCTCATCTCATCGGCCAATCTTGAGCTTAACAGAGTAAGGCAAAGTCCTGAGAACAAGCTGGGCCCCTGTGCTCCTGCTCAGTGTAAGGCAAATCAGTTGGGCTGGGGTGGGGGTTGGAGGAAGCAAGGCTCTCCTGCAGCTCCTTCATGTGGCTTTGCCCTTGCCTCAGAGTCGTGGCTGTTCAGGAGGTTTGGGGACTGAAATGTCTTCTGCCACCTTCAAATCTTACCATAGAGGTAAAGGAAACGCTTTCATTATTTTCGTGACTCAACGACACAGATATTTTCCCGAGTTTCTTTGTTGTTTTTGTTAGATTTGAGAAAGACTTTATTACTGTCAGGTTCTTTTTGGTTTTTAAAGGTTTTTATGGTGTTTTCCTGAAAAGGTTTTCTTCTACTTTCCCATCCTCCTCCTCCACCTGGGAATACTCTACCGCTAGTACTATCTCAACTGCTCTCGCTGTCTTTTAAATCAACCTGTCACCTAGCCTCCTTGATTGCCTACTTCCTCTCTTTCTCCCTCAGGGTCCATTTCAGTGCACTTCCATGAGTGGGTTACAAAGACCCTGTGGGTCCCCTCTCAGCCACCACTGCCCCCTGTGGCCCTTGAGGACAGCAAGAGCTTCCTTTCCAGGGGTTCCTGGGAAAGCAGTGTGGCTGGGCTGATCACCAGCTTGGACCAACCACATTATAGGGCTGAGCCCTTTGAAGCAGAGCTGGGAGGGTGGTCACAGCCACTTTTACTCTGCCCCATATACTAATGGGCAAAGGGGGTGAGGGCAGCTAATGGGATGACTGTGTTGGGCATAGCAGGAAACAGAGTCACAGAGGAGAATTAGTGGGGAATCCAGCGAGGAAACTGTTGCCAGTGTGGGTGACAGAGGGGATATTTGAGTGAGGCATGTCCATTTGTTGAGGGCCTGCTAGGTGTTACTTCTTTGTCTCTAGGCGCTTTCCTAGGCTATCTCACTTAATCCTCCTAACAACCCCATGACATAGGTCTTACTACTTCCTACCTCACAGGTGACGTAATAGGCCCTGAGAGGTGCGGGCACCTGCCCCAGGTCACACAGCTGGTTCTCCGGGGACTCCTGTGTGTCCAGCTTCAGTGCTTATGTTTTCTGGGCTTCACTGCAGCATGCCAGCTGCCCCAACACTACCCGACTGGGAAGAAGGAGGAGACAGCACATGACAGAAGATACTTTTCCTCCCTGCGTTTCTGCAGTTTCCGTGTACAACACTGAGCTGGGGAGGGTCTGGAGCTGCTGTGCTCCTCTGATTGCTGCCTGTTGGCCTCTTCCCGCATTGCCCCCACCCCTGGTACCCCAGGAACACACAGTCTCTAGTGTGCATGGCTCCCCCTTCCCCTCCCCCATCTCCGACGAGCTGGAGCTCTTATCTGAGAATTCAACCCTCCCCGGAAGCAGGAATCTATGTGCTAATGTGTTAATCCTCCTATTCAAAAGGTTGCTACTTCCCTACTGTGGGGACCAGCAGCAGTCTATAACCCGCCCCATACAGTATTTCTGTCCTGGGGTGAGCCTTGTTCCAGCCTAATTATAGCACAAAGGGGAGTTTAGACCCACTCATACAGTTGTTTAAATTTAGTGAGAGCAAATGGGGCCAGGGGATTTGGAAGGTAGCAATAGGGTTCTGACTTCCAAGTTCCTGGAGACCACAAGATGGCCAGGGCTCTTACAGCAACTGAGAGGGCATACAGAGAGAGTCCCACATGTGTACTGTAGCCAGAGCGATCCCCCTCAGGGGAGGGAGAGTGTGGGCAAATTACCCTATCTGGGGCTAGGACTGGCCTCCTGCAGGAATTTGCCGTGGGAATCTTTAAAAGGGTTGCCTCTGCAGTAGGAACCTTTCTTTCCTGCATGGGAAAGAACTAGGCTCAGGTTTCAACCAGCCATTCTGAAAATGCCTAGAAAGAAGGGAATAGGGAACAGGCAACTAGGGCCTTTCATAATGCTGGCAGGCAGGCACTGAGGAGAGGCAATGGTGGCCTTGCTCTCTGGCTGGGGCTTCTTGAAGGACACCGGTCAGGTATAGTTATGGACACTTGCTTCTACTTTGCTGAGCAAATGAAACAGAGAAGATCTAGGAGAGGCCACGTGCGTTGCCTTCTGCCCGCCTGCTGCCTGTCCCAGCAGGTGTGGTGTGGCAGTGGCAGGAGGAGGAGGAGTGGGCCCTGTCACTGGGCCCGGAAGGCTGCTGAAAGGGATTGGCAGTTGAGGGGAAGGAGCACAGGACTGGGAGTCAATTAGCTGGGGATATCATTTCTTTCAGTCTCTGGCCCTGTGTCTTTCTTCATCTATACTTGAAGTAGGTTGGACTAGCTAACTGCTACGGACCTTTCCAGCTCCAATATTCCAGAATTTACTTCCTGAGGAGAGTTTCTAGGAGTTAAAAAACAGCACAGGCCATGGGACTGGAACACACATTATCTGTAACCTCAGGATTGTTACAATCACTGACACATTTTGGTGCTGAGGAGAGTTTCTAGGAGTTAAAAAACAGCACAGGCCATGGGACTGGAACATACATTATCTCTAATCTCAGGATTGTTACAATCACTGACACATTTTGGTGCATTTTTTCCCCAGATTGCCCAGCCTGCTTATTAGGACCTTGAACCTTTGGCACTTGGAAGGACAATAACAGACTTGTGCTCTTCAGTGGACCCCGAGAACCCTCAGCCACACCCCCACTGCTCACCCCCCCGAAGCACTCGTGCGAGGCCACAGATGACCACCAGGGCTGCCTAATAAGGATTTTTCCCCCTTTTCCTTATTTTCCAACTTTTCAGGAAAGTGATTAGTTTTTCTAAAACTTGCTTTACTAAAAGAATTAAATGAAATTAAGAAAAAGTAACAATTCAGTTAATCAGTTGCACTAGGTACATTTCAAGTGCCTATCAGCCCCCTATGCTAGAAGCTACTATATTGGACAGTGCAAATATAGACTATTTCCATCGTCTCAGAAAGTTCTGCTGGATAGTGCTGCTTTCAGTATCTATGAAAATAGGTTTGAAAGTAAAAGTAATGTCAAGTGGGTGCTAGTGGTACACTAGCCCTAATGGCTTTAAAGCACCTACCTGGAATCCTTTGCTTATAGCAATGCGATTGTTCCACTTTTTTGTAATATTCCTTCGAAGAGGTGAAGGCAACTTCTTTGGGCAACATTTTGTTACTGTTGTACAACAGTTACAACAGTTGTTCTGAAAGTAATAAAACTGTGTTTCCTGAATGCATGACCTCACTGCTTTTAAGGCAGTAACAGACCTTGGCTCATCTTTCTGGATCCCAGCTTTCCCCATCATTCTACGACAACTGGTCCATTGAAGAAGCTGCTTTTTTGCAGGATGGGTGAGATCTGGTAGATCCTGAGATGCCTGATAGGATTCCAAAGCTGGCTGTTGCCACAACATGTCATAGAAAACTAGGCCTTATGGTGGGGAGTGGAGGTATGGGGCAGAGTGGAGTGGTGGGAAGTGGGGAGCAGCCCAGACAGCAGCAGCATTTGACTCTTATCCTAATGCTTCTAGGAAATGAAAACAAAACAAAACAAAACAAAACTCTCCTTATAAAGAGATTGGGAGCCTCCAGATATCCTAGTCTTTCCCTCTGACCCCTCTTCCAACTAAGAGAGAGCACCCTTCCTGGACTCTTTCTGTGGTCTCACCTTTAGGGCAGTTTAAACATCATCAGGTGGGCTAGGCGACTCTGGCCAGGCCCCTGTGCTTGGCACCATGGACTCAGAAATGAGCAAGATCTAGTCCCTGCCCTCAACGAGATCACACTTTAGCAGCAGACACAGACATCTAAGCAATTGATTTCAACCCAATGTCTAGGTGCTATGTACAGATGTGTATGGGGAGCTGGGAGAGCACAGACAAGGGAATGGTGCACTCTGAATGCAGAGGCAAGGGAAGATTCCTAGGGGGGATGACATGAGAACTACATAAAGATGACTGAGAGTTCACTACTCAGGAAGGGGTGAGAGGTGGGTGGTCAAGGGAGAAGCATGGAGGCATCTAACAGTGTGGCCTTGGGTGGAGGGGTGGGGGGAGCAAAGACTGAAGACAGTTGCTGTGGCTACAGCACAGGGCTGAGGTGGGGAGGAGTGCGGGACACCTGGGGAAGGGGTTTGGCATGGCAGGCCACAGAGGACCATAGGGAGTTTGCACTTATCTTGTCCCAATTCAATGGAAACACAGTGCAGTTATCAGAGGCCCTGCTTCTACTCCCAAGACACTGCAATCACAAAGGTCACTCAGCTTCCAGTCCCGTTCCATCTGTCTACAGTACATTCCATTGTCTCTGAGAATGTACCCTTGGTAACAGCCTAGGAATTAGCCATGGGCTAATTTCCATTCATTTAACTGGTTTATATGAATGACACAAGGTGCAAGGCATGGTGCTGGGCACTCTGGGAAATATAAAGGACAATAAGACAAGATCCCTGCCCTCCACTCTCCTGTTTTTTGAATAATCTGGAAACATATCAGAGGGTTTGACTGCAGTTTAAACAGTAGTGAATGTAACACTACTCTAAGATATCTAAACATGTTTAGAATTATAACGACTTATAATAACTTTGGTAATACAAATGTTTTTGCGAGGAAATGATATGAGTTTAGGTAGAAATTTGTTCTACAAAAACTAAAATATGGTATTTAGATCTTCTGAGAAGTGAGAATGTGACCAGGAGTCCAAGTTAGCCAGTTCTTTCTCTGGCCTTGAGCATATTGCCTCTCTGCACACCAGTTTGTTCTGAAAAGTGAGGACAGATCTAACAGAGTTTCTATATCTGATGAGACAATGCTAGAAAACTTATTATGAAGTCCAATTGACTATTTCAATATATACTTACATATGCAAGACATTTCCTTTTATGTTCGTTTTCTCTTAAAAAAAAAAATTCCCCTTACTCTATTTCTCAGGAGGATTTGGTTCTCTTTCCCCCTATGATTTTCAGAACATTTCAAAACTCTTCAAATGAAAAAATGCGAGTCATGACTTGTGGGTAGCAAGTTAGGACTTGTGGGGACAGTTAGGGGGAGGGCAAACTCTGAGATCTGCCAGCAATTGTTTTCCCCCTTGATTTGAACGAAGGAAAAGATCATGTTATTTATACAGCATAAGGTTCCAGATTTTCAGGAATGAAATCTGAGCCCCGCATGTCAACATATTGGTCTGGTCTGTCTTGGAATCTACAGTAGATGGATTCTTTGTGCTGGGAAACATTAGGAAGGTCAATATTCTTTTCTGATTTTTTTCTTCTTTTAAGAAAAGGGTCCATTCTCACACTCTAAAGTGGTGGTATTAGATATCATCCAGATAATACACTCAATGGTCGAGCCCACTTCAGTTTCAAACATAAAGCCCCAGGGCAAACAGCTTTTATGTATTCAGTTACATGTTCTTTACTTCACAGATAATGTTTTTCCACAAATACTCCCAGCCTGGGAGGAAACAGAGAAGTGAACAACCAAATGAAATAAAAATAATAGTGACGTTACTAACAATGGGTCCCAAATTGCAGAGCACCCAGAGACATCAACCAGGGTTTCCCAATCAACCACAAGTTGCTGGGGAAAGGGGAACCTGGTAGAAACAGCAGGTTGTGCAGAGGCCTCCTGGCAAAGGTGAGCAGCTGGCCCTGGCGGGTAGTGGGAAGAGCACTGGGCTGGGGATGGCAGGACTGGACTTCGCAGCCTGCCCTCTCTCTGATGAACTCTGCAACAAGATATAATCACTCCCCGCCCCCGCCCGGCTTTCAGTTTCCTCATCCTCAAAAGAAAGGGGTTGGCGTAGACCTAGAGGGAAGGGCATGGCTCTGGTGTGGGACAGCTGGAGGTCTGCCCCCTGGCTCTGTCACTGGCCAGTGTGTAACCTTGGACAGTTATTCTCTGAGCCTCAGTTCCCGCCGCTGTAAAAGCAAGGACAAATAATACCTTCCTGACTGAGTATCCTGAGGATTAAAGGGATCATGTTTTTTAAGTGTCTGGCACATAGGAGGCAGCACGCGGGAAACTTGAGTTCCCTTCCGGCTTCTTGTCTCGGTCTCTTTCAGCCCGGAGCGCTCCGGCCCCCAATCCAGTTCCTTTGTCTCTAAAATCCAGTCCACGGTTTAGAAAAGTCCCTGATTCCCCGTCGCTGCAGGAACACACACACCTGAATTGCTTCTTTCAGTTTTCCAAATTGCCACTAAAACTTCCTTCCTGGGAAGTGTTTGCTCCAATCCAGCGTCTCTTAAAGTGTGGAGCCTCAACTTTTTCTTCCCCGACTCCACCGCCATTCGCCCGCCGCCCCTCCGGCGGTGGTGGAGTGAGGCTGGGCGTTAGGGACCTCCCCGGGAACGCAGCTCCGCTCGGCCTCCCGCCCGCGCCTCCAGGTGTTGCGTTGCAAGCCCGAGGTTTAGCAACGGTTTTAAGGGTACAGACCAGGCCCATCTCCTAGGCTTTGGCTTTGACATTAGTGGATCCAACAACAGGGTCTCTTGGCGGGTTGGTTTCTGGGTGGTTTGACCGACTGAGCGGATCGAGGGCTGCTGCTTGGTGGGCCTTCTTTAGGGGAAACTCCTTAATTCCAGGGAGGCTTCAGACATATAGTTACAAAAGTAACATGTAATTTATGTATATTTATAACAGTAATAGAACCACATTACAGAACCTTTGAAAAGTAAAGCAAAAGAAGAAAACCCCGTCCCTATTCAAAATTACAATTCCCAAACGCAGACACTGCTAGTATTTTGCTGTTTGGTTTTTTTAAAAGTCCTTTCTCAATGCGTTTATTCACTTATAGATAATTTAATTTCATGTTCAACACCAATGTTATTGGCCTTTTAGGTGGTTTCCAATGTTTCTCAATTGTAACTAACACTACAATGAATATTAGCATAAGGCCTTTTTACCCAGATTTCTTATGATTCCCTTAAAGTCATCTCCCAGAAATTGAAATATGGGGTTAATGAGTATGAACATGTTTATGGTTCCATCAATCTTGCCTGAATGCCTTCCAAAGGGTTGAATCGATGTCTTCCTATTACCCGGGTCCCGGTGCAGGTGATCATCTTTTTTTAAATGTTGGTTGTTCTTTATTGAGGCTAGCTATGCTTTGATTTACAGTGAAAGGAACACTTTCCCCCTACCTTGAGTTTGATTACTATTTTTTTTCTGTTTTGTTTTTTAAGCAGGCCTTTGAAGTGAGCGGGATTTGAATGAAGAAAGATGGCTTAGTGAATTAAAAACTGGGAGGCCCTCCCAGTAATGACGTTAAAGGGAAATGGCAGAATGGAAGGAGTGAATGAAAATGCTCCCTGGAAAGGATGGGACAGGGGGCGTACTGGATGAGTTTGGGAGGGCCTCAATGTGGAGCCAAGCCCCTTGATGTGGTCCAAGCTGCAGGTGTGGGAAAGATGTATTTAGAGGCAGCGGTTTGGACCAATTGAAAGCAAAAGAGGCTGGACTCCAGACATGAAATCAGCATCAAGGATTTGGCGAAGAGATGAAAGAGAAGTGAATTTTGGATTAGGTAAAGAAATGTCAGAATCTGTTAGGTACAGGGGGAGGGAATCCTCCACGCTGACTCTCATTTATGCACTCTCTGTGCCCACTTTTTGGAGGCTATCTCAGTGAATCCTCACAATAACCCTAGGACCGAAGTAATATACATTATCCTCATTTTACAGATGTGGAAACTGAGGATGAGAGGGGTTCAGTGTTGCAGCTGAAGCCTCACAGACATTACAAGTGGCAGAAATGAGGGTTTGAAACCATGCCTTCCTACTTCAAACCTCAAGCCTTCAAGATTAAGAACAAGATTTGGACAAGGGAGGGAAGAGAAACAGCTTTTAACCAGATTGTGAAAGCCTTGGGGTCAGGCCTGAGCAGAGAAAGACAGGAGAGACCAATGGCCCATGTCCCTAAATTCTTTTGGGTATGGGGGCTGAGGGCTTTTGGAATCCCAGCCTGAATCTGAATAGATTGTTCCTGAAGGCTGCTGAGTAAGGCCTAACAAGGATTTTGATTTCTAAATCCCCAGCTATTTGGAGGCTCCGTGTCTTAGAGCTTCACCACTGCCTTATTTAGGATGTCAACTCCTCTTAGGACCAGTGTGTGTGAGATTTCTGTTTGCCTAAACACGCTTTCCTGTCCCCTAGATCAATGAAAGAATGCGTCTCCTGCTCAATCTCAAGCACCTCCTCTCTCTCTCCCAATTAAAGTGGAAACTGCCATGCTTTGAAGGTTTGTGGTAGACAAAGCCAGAATTAAGTTTTCAAAGGCACTTGTCTCCTAGCCCCTTTTTTGAACTCCTCGTTATTTCACTAAAAAAAAAAAATGGCATTGAGTTTGAAACATAAATTGGGGTTTGAATTGTCCTCAGTACAAATGTGTTATTTCACACATTATGCACAGAGTCTTCGAAAGTATGGTTGGGCAGCCCATATCATTTGGAGATCTGAGTAACAGAGGCCATGGAACCAAGGAAATGTCTCAATTTCGCTGGTTTCAAGGTCTCAGTTTTCAGAACTCCCACCCTCAGCACTTAGCAAGGAAGGAAACCCAGCTGTCCCATTGCCTTCAGAGACCAACAAACTTTGGTATAAAACAATGGTGATAACAGATTAATTATTATGGTTCTCATATTTATATTCCCTGTTTCTCTCTCTCTCAGAGAAATACTGGAAGGAAATACTCCAAAATATTAGCATCAACATGTTATGTTGCCGGGGGTGGTATTATAGGAAATTTAAAAAAAAAAGTTTTTTCTGAACAACAAGAGTTGAGTCTATATATTCTTTTCTTGTATTTGAAATACTCCTCAATGGCATCCTTGGCCTGAGACTCTCTGCCATAGTCCTTTAGTACCACACAGCCACAGTCAATCGCTTCCCAGGGGTTTCCCTGTCAGGTTCACAGAGCTCTACCTGTTCCCCTACGTTCTCGTGGTCAGCAGCCTTAATTAGGTGATCTGATGTTCAGCACAAAGGCCCTCCACCACCTTGACCTGCGCAGGCACATCAGTTGAATGACACAAGCACACAAAGACAGGCTTGGAGCTAGTCTAAACTAAGGTTTTGGCAGCTTCAAGGATTCCCTGAGCTAGGCCGTTGAGGATGATGGTGTCTCCTGAACGTTGTAAAGCAGTTATTTATGTCCATACACCTCCACCAGCGAGGCGTGCCTCGGCATCTTGACTGCACCCAGGCCTCTGCCTCCAGGTGACTCGGTGGCAGCAGGGAAAGAGCTGGATTTTTATTATGCTTTCCTGTGTTTTCGAAAAATTTCCATAACAAGGATGATTTGCTTTGATCTTTGGAAAAACAGTAAGTTGTAAGTTATTTATTTGAAATGCATTTTATTCAGGATCATCAACAGTGATCACCTAGCATATTTTTATTTAGCATTTAAAATGTGCTGGCTTGGAGCTAGGCACTGGACGGGTAGGGAGATTCAAAGGGAAAGGCGTGACTGTTTGAGGGTCTGTTTACCAGGTGTATTTTTGATGTTTACTCATTTCATCCTCTCACAACACCCAGAGGGAAGTTTCCACGAGTCCCAGTAATACATATGAGGACACTGAGACTCCTCAAGACCGTGTGTCATGCATGGCTAAGACCACACAGTAAGTCAGCGGAAATTCTGCGCCCAGAAGGCAACTCCACCTACTTCAGAGCTTGTGCTCATTAATTATATACCATTTTTCTCCCATAATGTATACACTCATGCATAATACAGTATGATTCCTAAGCCTTTAAAAACTTACAGTCCAGTTGAGAAGATAAATACAAATACAAATTCAGGCAGTCCCGGGTTTATGGACGCTCATCACAGGAGTCCCTTGTGTATCGCAGCTGGAAATGCCATCTCCTGAGTGTTTGGAACGCCGGGCTGGGCTACAGAGAATTTGGCTTTTCTCCACACCAGCCTTGCTTTGGAAGGTTTTAGGCTTCCACCATGGCTGGAACCCACCATGGATGTCCGGAATCAGCAGATTGCAGGTCCATCTCTCAAGCCATTCTGCCTTAAACAATTAAGGCAGCTTGCTTCTCAAACTTGAATGTGCATACAAATCACCTGGGGGATCCTGTTAACATGCAGATTCTGAATGGGTAGGTGTGGGGTAGGGGCTGAGAGTCTGCATTTCTAATAAGCTCCCAGGTGCTGATGGTAGTGCTAGTCTGAGCATGGGATACAGGCATTAAGGGGTTAAGTGCTAACCTACACCAAACCTCAGTTGTGTCCATGCAGCCCCAGGCAAAGTGCTGAGTCGCTCGCTCCCTGTGGGCCAGAGGAAGAGCCCCCAGCGCCCAGCCCTGAACTGCAGTGGGAGGGAGGGATTTGTCATCTCTGAGCCTCACCCCAGTGAAAGGGCAAGTGCGGGTGAGGCTGGGGTCCGAGCTGAAAACGCAGCCCTGTCCCAGCAAAGGGCTGGGCTCACTCTGGCCTTCACGTGGGGCCAGGTTCTCTGCAGCAGTGGGAGGGGCATTGTCTGCAATGGGCCACAAACAAGGGCAAGGAGCCTGCTCCTCCCTGCTGCACCTGGGGAAGCACTTGCTGCCTGCTGGGCTGGTTCAGCTGTGTGCAAGTGCCTGGCGGGGCCAGTGGCCTCTCTCTTGAAACCTTTAGCCACCCGTGTGGGTGGTCTGGTCCTGGGCCTGCCTGGCAGCAGGGCACTGGCCCTGTGGGCTCTGAAGTCCCTTGGAGCACAGTGAGTCAGACTCCCAGGAGGCCCCATGGCTCTGGGGGACAGGCAGCCTTGCTGGGCCCGAAAGGGAACCTGCTGTCACTCCAGGAGGTGGCTCTGCAAGATGGTGCAGCCGGAATAGAGGGGCTCCGTCTATATCGCATCTCCTTATGCATACGGATCATAATTATAACACTTGGGATGTATGGGAGGCCTGCTTTCCAGAAGCTCACAGCCCAGTAGAGAATTGAGCACACTTTTGGCTAGTCCAACATTGTTTCAATGGGAAGTAATTTCCCATTCCCAAACAGTGCCTGATTGCATGCTGGGAACTGGCAGCACAGAGAGAAAGAGAAGCAACGTAAGGTGGTGTTCACTGTGTCCAAGGAAGTGTTCAGAGAATGTGTATTCTAGTTTAGAGGAGGGAGGGAGGACCCTGGGCTGGGTGCTGACAGAAGACTTCCTGGAACAGGGGAGCATGAGGTGCATCTTTCAAGAGGAACAGGATCTTGGTAGGTGGGGAAAGGGGTGCAAAACACTGAGGCAGGAATGGGGTGCTCACTATACATGCTGGGAGAAATGGATTAAGGCATCCTGGCTGGAGTCAAAGGATGTCAGGCCAGATGGGATTGGAAGAAGCATTGTCTACAGAGTTTTCCTAAGGTTGGGGGGAAGGTGGGGTGGAAAAGAGACCCAATTTATCATTGCTATTGTGAGCCAGGCACATTACCTACATCATCTCTATTTTTCAGAGGAACCCAGAAAGATTGGAGGTAGCCTCATTGCTTAGATGAGGAAAAAATTTCATAGGGGTTGAGGTTCTTAATCCCATCCACATGGTAAATTCTAGAACCAGATTTTGAATCCAAGTCTGTGTGGGTGTTTCCATGACATTGTGCATTCTTACCCCTACATGTGTCTCTGACTCATATGCTGGGCTTAAAAAGACCCAGGGAAATCCATGTTTCTGAAAGTGTTCCAAAGGCCCCCTGGCCCAGGTCCTTGAAAAATCAGAGGCCATTGGTGATTGTCTTTGTTTCCGAGGGCTGCCGTCAGAAATTACCACAAACTGGATAGCTTAAAACCATGGGAATTCATTCTCTCACAGTTCTGGAAGCCAGGAGTCTGAAATCAAGGTGTCATCAGATCCATGCTCCCTCTGAAGCCTCTGGGGTAGTATCCTTTTGTGTTAGCCAGGCTTCTCTATGGAAACAGAACCAATGGGATATATACATAGAGATCAGGAATATGAAGGCTAGCAAGACCAATACCTGCAGAGTGGGCTGACAGGATGGAGAGCCAAGAGAGTCTATGTTCCAGCTGGAGTCTGAAGGCAGTCTGCTATAGTACCTGGAAGAGCTAATACCTCAAATCAAGTGCGAAGGCAGTCTGCTGAAAGAACTCAGTCTTGATTATTGGAGGCTAGTCTTTTCGTTCTAGTCAGGCTTTGAACAGGTTGGAGGAAGCCCACCCACATTATGGAGGGCAATCTGCTTTACTCAAAGTCCACTGATTTAAGTTAATCTCACCCTCACAGAAACACCCAGGATAATATTTGACCAAATATCTGGGCATCCCGTGGCCTAGCCAAATTGATGCTTAAAATTAACCACCATAGCTTCCTTGCCTCCTCCAGCTTCTGGTGGCTTCAGGCATTCCTTGTCTTGGGGCTGCAAGACATCTCTGCTCCCATCTTCACATTGCTTTCTCCCCTATGTGTTGTGTTCCAAATCTCCCTCTTCCTTTCTCTTAAAACGCCACCTGTCATTGGATTTAGGACCCACCCTAAATCTAGAATGATCTCATCTCAAGATCCTTAAGTACATCTGCAAAGACCCTTTTTCCAAATCAAGTCACACTCACAGTTTCTGGAGAAAATAGGACATGGACAGTTACCATTCAACCCACTAAAGTGGTTTCCCCCGTGGAAAATCTGAGGTGCTCCACTGGCATGGCCACTTCCTAGCTTCAGGTAAAAAAACAAAACTAAACCCCAAAACCAAAGACTCCAGACTACTAATATTTCCAATGCAAGGAGATAAGTCAGCCACCATTTGGGGTGGATACTTTAAGTTCAGTGTCACGCTAGGGGGCTAGCGGATGCTGCTGCTCACTCAGGGAGCTGCCTGGCCCATCCTCATGTGACATGAAAAGGAGGCAAATGTCTAAAGAGCCTTTTTTATTTTCTTTTAAAATTTATTTTCTTTATTTTTACAATATGTTTGTGGTTTATTTCACAATGGCCAGATCCAGAGGCTTTCATTTTTTTCATTTCCTTTTTTAAAATGATAAAAAAGGTTCACATTTTAAGAAATTTGAAAGGACAAAGATAAAGGACTCCTAATCTCTCTGCCCTAATACAACTGGTTTCTTTTCTCTACATTCCCTTTCATTATTGGCCACATATGTGCAGCCCCTCTGTGAAGTCTTCTCACTTTTGCAGCAGCCTTTAATGCGCCTTGCACCCTCCAAAAACATTTTGTGAATTGTAATACCTTTCTGTTTGTTTGTAGAACTTCTCCACTTGGACTGAACTTCCTCCAGTGCAGGGGACCATGTCTTTTCACCTTTGTGTTTCCTATATGTAGCACAACACTTAGCACACAGTGGGTGTTCAGTAAGGTTTCTCAAATGAATTAATATAGGTATGTGCATAGTCATAATCCTGATAAACAGATATTTGTATAATTTGTTTTTATTACCGAGCAGCAGAGTACACATATTTTTATAGCTATTGTTTTTCACATATTTCAATAGTTGCCTAATATTCTATTCCATTAATGGACAGTCATTTGCTTAATCCTTCACCTCTTGTCGGGAACAGTTCTTTCTAGTCTCACGCTATTCACAATTATACTGCATTGAATACTCTCATATGCAGCGCTTCTTGTTAGTTTTTTCAGTGAATGAAATTTCCAAAAGTAGAATGAACATTTCTTAGTTCTTATTTACATTTTGCTTCCCAAGAGGGTTAAACCAGTTTGCGTTAACATTGTACAGATGTTATACTTTAACTACAATTCTGTCAGAATCATTTTTAAATTATTGTTGCAATTGTTTTCAAATATTGTCTCATGATTTTATTTCTTCCATTTGAATTCAATACGATTTAATGAGCACATTTGAGTCCGATATATAATTCACATGTCAAAACCTAGATATATCTAGCAGTTATGGCTGTCCAGGGGTATATGTGTACCCCCTATGGACAAGGGAAAAAGCAAGATTTAATATTTCCTAAAAAATGGCCCTGAAAAGGAAGGTTGCCATCCCAAGTCAGATCATTACAAGGCAAAGACCTCCCTGAGGCATATATGAAAGGATCTGTTCTGGGTCAGCTCTGAGACACCTCCTTCAGCCACACTGGTAAAAGCCTCCCCATGTTTATAGCAAAAAAGAAGGGAGACTGATCATGTCTTAAATAGTAGGAAACTGCTTCTGGCTTTACTGATATTGGGTGAGTTCTGTCTTTTCAACCAATACCTTTGACACTTCTTTAAGCCACTTTTAGTATTTTATATCTAGACATTTGACTAAATAAATACTTCCTGACTATTGAGATTATATTTTTGTGCTATTGCTGATGTTCTTCATTCTTTCCTGAATATCTGAATTTTCCTGATATTATTTCCCTTCTGTCTAAAGAACTTATTTCTTATAGTGCAGGTCTATTGACAGTGAGTTTTCTTAGTTTTCCTTTATCTGAAGATGTCCTTGTTTCATATGCACTCTTGAAGGATCTTTTCACTAGTTATAGAATTCTAGGTTGACAATTATTCTTTCAGCACTTTAAAGATATTCCATAGTCTTTTGACCTGCATAGTTTCTGATAAGAAGATCGTGGTCGTTTGAATCATTACTTCCTTCTATATAATATTTTGTTTTCTCTCTGGCTATATGCAAGATTTATTTTTTATCCTTAGCTTTTATCCATTTGATAATGATGTATCTGGTATGTTTTTTTCAAGATTATCTTGTTTGGGGCTCACCAAATTTTGGACTTTTTGGCCATTTAAAAAAAATTTTTCTTTCTTCTCTCTTTTCTCCTTCTGGGAGGACAGTTACCTGTATGTTAGATCTTTTGATATTGTCCTACAGATCCCAGAGGCACTGCTCATTTTATTTTCTTATCTTTGCTTCCTCTCTTCTTTGGACTGGAGAAGTTCTATTGATCTATGTTCATGTTCACTGACTCTTTCCGTCTTTTCCATTCTCATCTTGAGTCCATTCAGGGTTTTCTTCCCAGAGACTGTATTTTTCAGTTTTAGAATTTTATTAATTTTTTTTCTAGTTTCTATTTCTTCTCTTGAGATTTCCTTCTTTTTCCCATTCATTACAAGCATATTTTCCTTTACCTCATTGAAAGTAGTTATATAGCTTCTTTAAATAAGTTCAGTATTTGGGTCATCTCTGTGTTGAACTCAGCTGATTGTCTTTTCTCTTGAGAATGGGTGGGTCACATTTTCCTGTTGTTGTTTTTGTTTTGTTATGTTGAGTAATTTGAGATTGCATACCAGGCATTGTAATTGTTAGGTTGTGGAGACTCTGGATTCTAGTATATGTCTCCAAAAAGTGTTGATGATTTTGGTTTAGCAAGCAATTAACTTGGTTAGCCTCAGACTGCAAACTCTGTCTCTTTATGGAGGACATCAGCTCAATTATCAATTCAAATCTTTTAGCCCAAGCGGTAATGTGATTTGTATCTGCTCCAGGAACTCATGGTTCAAGGGCCCAGGGGTCAGCCAGAGACCTTGGCTGACTTTATGCACAGAATACAGGGCTTTCTGATTCTGCTTCTCTCCTTTTCAGGATTCCACTGGCATTTTCAAGTGGCTGAAGTTACCTGGGTTCTGTTATCTCTTTCTTCAGGCCAGAAAGATGGCAGGTCATTGGAGTTCTAGCTGTCTTGTGCCACACTACAACAGTATCTGTGCTCTGGCTAAAGCTGTGAAAACGGAAACTCACCCCATGCCGGTCCTTCCCAGTTTCAGCTCACATCCAAAATCTGCCTGTTTTTGTTTTTTTCTTTTTCTCTCCAGAATCTCTAGGCTTCTTTCTTTTTTCTTTTTGTATTTCCCTCAGAGATTACAGTTGTTACCTTCAGGGAGGTTGTTCTGTTAACGGCTTATTCCACCATACTGGAATTGGAAACTTTTTTCAATATTTGAATAAAAATGGATATTGAGGGATTTACTGCTTGTTTAAAAATTAATATATATGTATTTGAAATGGTATGACACAGAAAAACACAAAGAAAAATAAAGCTACCCATAATTTCATTTCTAAACAATATTTACTATTAGCATTTTGATATATTTCCTTCCAGTTTTTTCGAGTATATACATATATCCACATGTGCTTATATAAGCATGGAAATATATATATTTCTTATAATTAAAACAGGAACATACTATAGATATATTATAACTTGCTTCTCCCCTCGATCCACTTTGGCAATATATAACAAACACCAAAAAAGAGCTGTTCCAGGTTTAAGAATAAAGGTTTGGCAAACTTACTGAAAACAGAGTATAAAAGGAGAGTTTTGATCTAAAAAGGGATGATGCTGAGAGGTGGTACTTTTTGAGAGTGAGGTCCATAGATGGGCCTCAGGACCCTGCCCTTGCTGGCATAATAGAGTCGAGGGAACAGTGTCTTTTTTCCAGCCCTAAATACCTGAGGAGTTGCTGAGGATTTGAGATTGGACTGGGGTTTCTTCTGCTGCCTCCTGGCTATTAGAGACTCTAATGGAAGAAAGTCCCAGCCCTGGAGTCTGCAGATTAGACAGGCCACACAGGTAGATCTACAGGACACTGGGAGTCACTGCAGCTCCTGGGTGGCCTTTCCAGCTGCAGGTCCTGACCAATAGTAATGCACAGGGAAGAGGTGAGGAGTGGGGCATTGAGTCAGCAAAGCATAGCTAATATTTGCTGCATTGATTTCAGTTTTGGGTGTTATCACTATAGTTCGGGATAACTTCCTTCAGAGTCAAATTATTGATGAACATTCATTCCTTTTTCCTCAGAATGAGTCTCCCTTTGTATAGGTTTGACACTGGGTATTTACTACTCTTCCCTGCTTATCCATTTTCCAGTATGTTGAATCTTTAGGTGTTTAGACCTGGATCCTCCAGCCAGTTTCATTAGCCACTGATATCAAACTCAGTATGCTGTAATCTGAGCTCATCATTCCCCTCCAAGGCTTACTCGTCTTCTTGCCTTTAAAAGTTTTGTTCAGGACACCATGATTAGGTTTCCTAGTTGCAAAATGTCCTTGCTCACGTCTCTCTCTCTCTCTCTCTGTCAGATTTCCATCTTCCGATCAGTTACTACATTCTGGTGACTTTTGTTCCACGAAAAGGAGACACTAAAGGATTTTGAGTAGAGGACTAGGATGTGATCAGATATGGGCCTTTAGTATAGAGAATGAACTGAGTATGGATGAAAAGAGACAAATGAGAGGCAGAGAGACCTGTTTGGGGAATGGTAATAGACCACACAAGAGATGAAGTAGTAATGGTGAAGTGGAGGAGAGAATCAAGAGACAGCCCATAAATGAAATACCAAAAAATTTCCAAACCAGAGTAACTCTTAAAAGTTGAAAGGATGGTTAATGTTGTTCAAGATACACTTTTTAAAGTTAAATACAATATATCCATAAAAAATGCACTCAATCAGAAGGGTTAGCTTGATGGATTTCCACAATCTGAACACACCTATGTAGCTATTACCCAGATCAATAAACAAAGTATTACCCGCATTCTAGAAGTCCCTTAATGTCCCCTCCCAGTCACTTAGTCCCCTCCAAGGGTAGTCACTATTCTGACAATTAATGCCATAGGTTAATTTTGCCTTTTAACTTTATATGAATGGAATTCTATAGTATATATTCTTTTGTGTCTGGCTTCTTTCACTCAGCATTATATTTGTGAGAGCTATCCATTTTTTAATAGAAATAGCTCTTTCCTTCTCAATGCTTTATAGTATTCATTCTATTCTTAATGGACATTTGTGTTGTTTCTAGTTGGGAATTGCTGTGAATAGTGCAGTGTGAATGTTCTTATATTTGTCTTTTGGTACATACGCATTTGCATTGATGTTGGGAATATATCTAGGAGCAAATTTTGCTTGTTCACAGGATATATATCTCCATCCATTTATCTATGATACTGCCAAATAGTTTTCCAATGTGTTTGTACCAATGTACACTCTGCCTAGCAATGTAAGAGAAATCCAGTTGTTTCCACACTTAGGAATAACTGCCTTTTTAAATTTTAGCCATTCTGGTAGATGTGGCAGTAGGGTCTTTTGCTGTCCTTATATTAGATGCAATGAAATAGAATCACATGCATTCATTTACTCTGAATTAAAGATGAGTCAAAGAGCAAGCCTGGCATCAAGCAGCTCTAAATCCAGTGGTAGGCTCACTGACATGTAAACAAAGGATTACAACATATAATATGTGCTATTATGGTAGAGGGAAGATAATATGCTAGGTTAGTCCAGAGGAAGAAATAGCTGGCTCTGTCTCTAGTATGTGCACACAGATTTGAGGGACACAGAGGAAGCAAACAGATCAGTTAGGTGACTATTAAAATAGTGCAATTGGGAGGTGAATAAAGAACAAAGCCACTGGAATTGTTAAGCAGGTAGCATTGACATGACATGACTAAGTTACTACTAAAATATGGAGAGCAAGAATGGAATTACCAATGATATTAAGGAAGTAGAATGGACAGATGGGCATCCAATGTAATGTGGAAAATCAGTTATCCATGGTGACTCCCAGGTTTTGGTGTCTTGGTGGATGGTGTTATCAACTGAAAGAGGAGAAAAGTACAGAAACAAGTTGAGAGTGGGAAGCAGGAAGATGTCTTCAATTTGGACATGCTGAGTTTGAAAGACCTATGGGATATCTATGTGGAGTTATCAACAATAAGCATTTGGAAATACGGGCCTGGAGCTCATAAGAAAATGAGGGGAGAGAGCTGTGGATATTATTTGAGGGGTATTTGGTGTTTTAGGATGTATTTGAACAGTGGGAATGCATAAGATCAATAGGGAGATTGTGAATAAGCTTTGCACAGAACTCTGGGGAACCCATTTAAAGAGTAAGTGGAAGAAGATGACCTCCCCCAAATTGAGACTTAAGTATAATTATGGTTGGGGAGGGGGAAACAGGCAGAGAGGAAAAGGTGGAAGATCTAGGAGGCAGACATGATGAACCATGTAGCAAGGACTCAGAAATGGGGAGGGATTGCTATCAAGACACTGGAAATGAGGAAGGACACTCCTTGCTGACACTGGGGGGAAGTGAAGAAACATGTACACATAGATAAATTTGAAGACAGGGCAAAGAAGTAAAGAGTTCACTCTTGAGGGCCTGCACCTCTGTAAAGACATATGCAAGGCATCCTCTTGGATTTGTCATTTCAGTGAATGGAGGCACAGATGACTAGGCACAAAACAAAGATTGCAGAGTAGCACTGAAGGTTTTACCAAAGTCAGCTACCCAGTAATTCAAGATTCCCCAAGGGAGGGAGAACCCTGGTGTAAACTTCAAAGGAGCAAATCCAGCAATTCCCCTGGGGCCCACACTTGAGGAATCCACTTCATGCTGAGCTTCTTGAGGCTGGCCATTTTGTTGAAAGGGTTTCAGGGAAAGTGCCTTTAGCTGGGGAGTAAGGCAGAATGGGGAATTCTCAATGTGTTATTAATTGAATGTGGGACTAGGACACGAGGCCGTGCCGGTGTGATGTCTTCCAGCTAAGTTTCTCATCTGTCCCCGCTCTAGTCACTTCTCCCTACGTATGCCTGTGGCTGGATTCCCTTACCTTGCTTTAGGTCTTGGGATAGAGCTGCAACCCTTTTGGCCTAGGCTGTGGCAGCAGTGGTTTAGTAGTAGTCCCAGTTCTCTTAGTTGACCTCTGGGGAATTTTTAACATTTAAGCCTGAATGAATTCAGTGAGCCTCTGCCTCCACCTTCTATTTGCCTTTTTACTGTCTGGGATCCTCACCAGCCATAAGCACTTCCTGTTCTTGCATTTTAAACTAGCCAGTGGAAAACTGAAGGCATCTTACAGACCATAGGTTACACTTGAGAAACACAGACCGAGAAGCATCATCTTTCCAATTAGACGGGGGGGAAAGGGAGATCATGATCCATTGGGAACTCCAATGAAGATCCCATTACAATGTTAGCAAAATTTTGGATGTTAACCAAAAACTGTCCATCAACTTGCAACTCCAGAAATTACAGTTTCTACGTGGGAATTTTACTCTAGATGGGACTCCATTTCATCCAGGGAGAGCTATCTGGATGGCTCTTATTCAGGATACAGGTGTGTTGGGAGATTTAAGTAGTTAACATTTGTGAAACACGCTGCACCCTTTCAATGAAAGATGTTTTGAGGAGAGTCTACTATTGTTAACATCATCTTCTTTTTGAAATACTCCAGAAGTCAAGGTGCTTGTTTTCACACGAGTTTCAGGAAAGAAAGGTGTTGGACTGTACAGAGAGTTAATCCATTTCTGTAAAATGCCCAAGGAGCTAGCGTCAATTGGAAAGTAAGTGACAAAAGGGACCATCTGAAGATTCAAAGACCTCTCAACACCAATTATGCCAGGGAATGCTAAGCAAATTAGCACTTCGGCTAATTAAAAAAATAAATACTTGAAGTAGTCAGTGAAAATGGCGCATCACCTTGATAAATAGTCAGTCTGTTTGAGTAGCATTTCCAGTGTTAATTGAGGTCTAGGTGATTCAATGCTCTGGTGGCCAAAAATCAGTCCTGAAAACAAAAAAATAATAATAAAGAGAAGGTACTCAGAGGCCCGGCCACCAAGACCACGGTTTCTTACATCTGCACAGCCCCCAGGCCAGCCCTGTAGAACACCAGATGTTTACGCTCTACTTTCTGGCCTCCCTTCCAAATGGCAGTTCTTAAGAGTCCTACTGAAGGGCTTTGCGAGCTGTTTGTTATTTGTGTGGAGTGCTGTGGATTTGATTTTTGCCTGAAATGATTTCCTGACAGACTTGTTTCCCCAGATGGTGGTATTTCACTGGGAAATGGTTTACAAACAAGGACCAAGATGTGGACACGGACTCAATGTTCTCTGTAGGCCTGAGACCCCAACAGTGGCCTGGGCAGGAGGGCAGGCAGGGATGGGGGTAGAGATTCCTCTGAAGCAGAGAAGATCTGGAGTCTGAGGCAAGGTATTTTTTAGAGTCCCTAGGGAGATGTGAGTCTGGGAGAGTTCTGCCTTCCCCAGTGTGGAAACCGTGCCAAGGGTAACGAGAGGAGTAAACGAAAATGTTGAGCCTGGCAGTGTGAAAGATTGAGTAAACCCATAATTCAGTCATTTGCAAAGTGGCTGGAGAACTTGCCTTCTTGTTGGCAGAGCAGTCCGGAGTAGGCGATGACATGTGAGTAATAAAGGGCCTGTCACTCCAGCTTCAGCCAGGGCTTTGCTTCTGGATGCCACAAGGAAGATTAGACTACAAATGGACCAAATCACTTTGCTGAGAGGCCTGATCCAGCACTTTCAGCTCTCTGAAGGGCCAGCTCAGGCTGTTGTTGAGATGTGGGCATCGCTGTGAACAAAGTAGTTGCTTCCATTAGGTCCCCTCCCTTCCCATAGGCCCTCCTCTTTGGGGGAAACCCTATTATCATCCTACTTTATAGAACCAGGTTAGAACAGGCCAGAAACAACTGGGCACCTCTTTGTGCCCAACATGCTACCAGGCACCAGAGGAGAAGTAGTATGTCAGCTTGATGTGGGAAGAAGGAAAAGGTCTGGGAAGGAGGTGAAGCCGGTGAAAGGTGTTCCAGGTGGAGGAATGAGTTCGGCCAGTGAGGGGTCAGTGAGGATGAATGGAGGGAGAGTAGTTGCTGGAGAAAAGCTGGAGCTAAAGGTGGCCTCAGGGGGGTGTCCAGTGCCACAAAGAGGACTTTGGAATATGACCCGCAGGCAATACAGAGGACCCTCAAAATGTCCGGAAGGAAGCACTGGTGGCTGATGACTGTGACTCTGTGCAGCAGTTGGAGTTGCTTGGCCCAGGGTGTTGCAGCAATGCAGACATACAGTGCTTCACACTTAGTTTACGCCAGAGGCCAAGAAAATGGAGAGACAGTGTGACCTATGGCACAGGCCAGGGCTTCGGAGCCAGACACAACTGGGTTCAAATCCCCACCCTGGACTCGTTCACCACTTAGGAGCTGTGTAACCCTGAGCAAGAAACCTCACCTCTTTGAGCCTCCAATTGCCTCCTGTCAGCTGGGTCTCCTCCTCTTGCTCGTATTATGGGGAAGTGGTGTAGATGAAAGGAAATGTGTCCATAACACATAGGCAGCCCGCTAAGCAGTAGCTTCTCATGCTTGCCCTCATTGCGGGACACTTTTTGAGAAAGAAGCAACCAGATTGGCTAGCAGATAGGACTAGGCTTGTGGGAGATATAGGGGTGCCACTGGTGATTTCCACCATTCAAGCTGGTAGAACAGCAGCCCAAAAGCCTGAGCCCAGGGAAGTTGCTGGTTCCTGGTGGAGGTGGTGCCAAGCAAAGCTGCGCTGTAGACGTGGTTGGGAGGGCAAGAGGAGCTGCCTGCCAGCTCTTTGTTTCACATGGATATTCATCTCTGCCTGTGTGTAGCCTCCGAGAGGGTCTTGTTTAGAGAACTGCAGCAGCAAAGCAGGAGAAGGTATATTTTAAAGTGACAGGTCTAAAAATACTGCTCTCTCCTTGCCCTTTCACAGCTGCAGATCCCCAATCCTGATCCTCACTGGGAGAAATAATAAAATGCATATGTTTATAATAAAAATCATATTTCCCTCTTCCTGTGATGTCTCCCAGTTGTAGGTTCCCATCCGTTTGCTGTTTTACCTATCGTTTAACAAATGTATTTTAAGAAAAGTAATCTTTTCCACTGACACGTCCTATAAACGTCACATCCTCAGCTTTGGTTCTCATTGAGGAACAGAGATGCATGTTTTGAATATTTCCAAAAATGCTTTTCACGCCATTCCCAGGCAAGGATTTTAAAATCTCCGGTTAGAGACAAAAATATAGAGAGAATGCACTACACAGCGATGTGCGTCCCTTGGGCTGGATTGTCAGAGGGTGAGATGAGAATTGAGGTTGTGGGAGAATGAGCCACAACTGGCAGCTGAAATCCAGGCCTCAGCGCTTCTATGGGTCTCCCTGAGGTGTGCTCAGTGCAAGGCATCCTGGGACGTCAGAACCTGGGCCTTACAATGAGTGGAGTGAGTTGGGACTCTGGGAGGTTTCTCGCGAAGGTGCTTGAGTGAGACTGTGGAAGGCAAGGCCAAGGTAGGACACTTGGCCAGCATGATCTTCAGTGTGCAAAGGGCAGAAGAAGCACCCCCTCCCTTGGTCTGAGGGAGGAGGCCCGATCTGAGGGCATGTGGAAGGTAGCTGGCTTTGTTTGGAGTATTTGTCCATGTGTTGTTTTATGGATGAAATCAAATGTGTATAGTGCACTTAGCATTGCTCCTGGCACATTATGCAGCAGCGCTCAAGTCGGCAGGATAGGAGGGCTGCTTTCAAGGCCCCTGCCAACGGTGCTTGAAGTCCAGACAGGGCTTGAGCTGGGGACCAGGAACAGGGAGGAGATATGGAAAATGTACAGTGTGAGGCCGAACACAGACAGAAGAGAACTGAGGGAGCCACGGCAGGGACATTCAACAGGGTGGGGGAGAAAAGTGCAGAAAAAGTTCTGATTAGGAGGCAGGCAGGTAGCAAGTTGGTCTTGTGGTGTACTTTGTCATTTCACTGGCTCATTCATTCATTCATCTAACAAATATTTATTGAGCGTCTACTATGTTCTAAGCAGTGATTTAGTTGCTAGGGATACAGCAGTGAGCAAAACAGAGAAGGACCCTTCCCCAACACAGTTTGTAGACTCATGGCAATAGTCAACAAAGGAGATTTGGGGGTGGGCCAGTAGCATTGGAGTTCAGAGCTGGCTTACCCAAACTGCAGAACCCCCTGAATAGGAGCCCAGAAGTTGTTCATCTCAGTCCTTCCGAGTTGTGACTTGTCCTGAAGAGTGGGGCTAACCTTCACCCCAAAATTGTTGACAGGACTGGCTTTGCAGGGAGGCACAGTAGACACCTGACAGAGGACTGTTTCTGGGGGGAAGAGTAGGTTTCTCTGCCCCTATTTCCTGTTTACTGTGGCCAGAAATACCTTTTGCAGAGAAGGAAGCCTATTTTTTCCCATCTCAAGACCCAAATACACTGCAGGAATAACATCTAAACGAACTAAATGATAATCACAAGGGAGAAAAATAAAGCAAGGGAAAAGGAAAGGGTGTTTTGGGGAAAGGGTGGTAAATTTATATAGGGGAGTCAGGGAGTCATCTAAATAAGGTATCATTTCAGTGGAGAACTGAAGGAGAAGGAGCAAGCCACTGAGATCTGGGGTGGGGGAGAAAATTCCAGAAAAAGGTAACAGTCTGAGCAAAGGCTCTAAAGTAAGAGTGTGCCTGGCATTTTTGAGGCTCTATGTGGAAGTTGTTATGCTTGGACTGGAATGGATGAGGGGGAAGCAGTGTAAGATGGCACAAATGGGAGGCCAGGTCATGTGAGACCTCAGGGACCATGGTTAGGGCTTTAACTTTGACTCTGAATGAAATGTGGAGCCATGGCAGGGTCCTGAGCAGGAGTGACATGATCTGACCTACAATTTAAGTGGATCTGTCTGGATGCTGTGCTTAGCATAGAGTATAGGAGAATAAAGGTAGAAGCATGGATGGGCTATTGTCATAATCCAGGGTAGAGATGATGGTGGCTCAGGCCAGGGTGGTAGAAGTGGAGGAGATGAGAAGTGGTCAGATTCTGGATATAGTCTGAAGGTGGGGCCAAGAGTATTTGCTGACAGGTTGGATGGGGGTTTGGAGAAAATGAGGAGTTAAGAATGATGCCTAGGTCTTTGATCTATGCGACTGCCAAGAACTGAATTGCATTAGGAGAGATTGAGAAGATCGCGGGTGGGTTTGGGGAAGAAGGTAGACAAAGATCAAGAGTTTGAGTTTGGGTTTGGGCATGGTAAGGTTGAGAACTTACCTGACATCTAAGTGGTAAAGCTGGGTAGACAGTTGAATATATGAGCTTGGAATTTATAAGAGAGGCCTGAGTGGACCTTTGATGGGCTAAGAGTAGGGGCCCAGAGGCAGGCCCTAGTTAGCTTGGGCCCCTCTTCTTTCACTTTGCTTCTCAGAGCCAGAGCTGGACCCAGGTACAGGATCCATCTGGAGCGGAAGAAGCTGAGCCTCTCCTCCCTTTGCTGCTCCTCGGGCTGCCTTGGTCTGTCTCCCTCAGGCCCTAGTCCCCCTGTGCTGCGTTGTCTGCTCTGAGTTCCCCCACACTGGGCCCCTCCCACATATACTCTTCCTTAGGAAGCACTGCAAGGGACAGAAATGAACTTTTTTTTCATAAGAGCTCTTTATAAGAAGAAAAAAATTGAGCCAGATGCCTTTTCTTTGAATTTAAGTTGCCTTTCTGTGACTCACTGAAACCTGAACCTGGATGTCGGTTAGTGTTACCCTTGCTTTAGCTTTAATTTGCAATTATTCAGCCTCTGCATCCAAGAGAAGGCCTGAAGCAAATGTCCCAACCTGGACCTCACCCGTTTCCGAACTCAATTGTTTTTCTCCCTCATCCCCATTGCCTAGACTGTCCCCAGAGGGACTGTGGGAACCCATAGAACTCTGTAACAAGGTGGCCATCCAGGGTTTTATACAAACCTTTAGAGACCCTCGGTATGGAGGAGATAACAGTGCCTCCTGACCTCATACATAAATCAACTAAAAATAATTCTTAAACTGAAACTAAGTGTGAGGAAGACCAACAAAGTTCTGGTTTTTCCATAATGACGACTTCAATTCTATTTCTGAAATAACAAATAAAAAAGGCTCTCAATTACTTTTTTGGGAGTGCCTAGCTTCATAGGAGTCCAAAGCATGGGTTGAATTTTTCTATTGGGTAAACCATTGCTTTTTCCAGTAAATATTTTGGGACCATGTTGAGTTCCAAAAGTAACTGGAGGCAAAATGCGTTCTTGGGATGTTCATTATCACTTTATAATTTTAGGCTTCCTGGAACAACCTTTAATAGATCTATTTTCCATTTAAGAGGACTAAGCTTATGGCTTGGTTTCATTGCCACAAGGAGTAAGAAGGTAACTTACAGACTAAGAACCAGCTATAGAATCACTGCCTAGAATCACTGAATGGGTTGGGAGAGATGAAACCTGCAGTCACATTGGAGCTGGGGCTCTGAAGCAGGCGGATAGACTGGGGTAATGACACCACGGACACTGGGTGTACATAAGGCAGTGGGGCAAAGATCAGGGTCCACACAAACCTGGTGGTGAGGCTAAGCCGTGAGACCCCTGAAAGCAGGTGGGCATGGGGGAACCCGTCCTGAAACTGAAAAGGAGAAAGAAATTGGAAGTAGTTCCATGGGAACCATGAGGTGAGACAAGGATAGTCAGGAACCCAGACAAACATTCAACATTCAGCTCAGCAAACACAATTCTCAAATTAGAATGTAGACCAAATGTCAGTTCTGTTCAGAAATTCGTTGAATAGCCTGATACTACAGGAAGTAGCCCCAGGATGTTGACAGCCCCAAACAGGGAGGTGTGAAGAGCTGAATGGTGGAGTGTGGCTGACACTACACTGAGGGGCTGGGAGAGGAGCAGATACTGGCTCTGATTCACTTGGTCTCATGAGCCAAATGGAAAGGTGCATGCTTCATCTGAGATACAAATGAAAATGCATAGTAACTCTTGTTTCTCCAGGCCACCTTAGGGCATGGGACAGTCCAGGGCCTGAGTGGAAACCAGGGGTTAAACATGTTCACAAAATACCCACCAGCAATGTGCTGGCTGATCAGCACATAAACTCATTCACGCTGAGGGCATATGGCAGGTGGCTCTGAATCCCAGCCAGCCTCCTATCTGGATCATTAACCCTTGGGCTTCTTTCTGTCCCTCGGGCCCTAAGTGGTTCAGATTCATCTTTAGTGGCCAGGGCGTTTGCTGTTCCCAGCAGTGTTGTCTCACTACATCTCCTGTCGCTGCTTGCCTGTGCAGCTCCTGAGATCAGGTAACAGTAGGTGCCCCTGATGATTACTGACAACTCTTGGCTGCTTTTTATTCCTCTGGCCCCACAAGTCTTATTTGGGCAGTTTTTTTTCTTTGTTCTTATGCTCCACATATGAGTGAAATCATTTGGTACTTGTCTTTTTCAGCTTGGCTTATCTCACTGAGCATAATACCCTCTAGCTCCATCCAGGTTGTTGCAAATGGTAGGATTTGTTTTCTTCTTATGGCTGAATAGTATTCCATTGTGTATATGTACCACATCTTCTTTATCCATTCATCTACTGATGGACACTTAGGTTGCTTCCATTTCTTGGCTATTGTAAATTGGTGTCATTTTTAAGAATCCATTACCAAATCCAAGGTTACGCATATTTCTTCTGTGTTCTTCAAAGAGTTTTATAGTTTTAGCTCTTAAATTTAGGTTCTAATCTGTTAAATTTTTTGTTGATGTAAGGTAAGAGTTCAGCTTCATTCTCTTGTATGCACATATGCAATTTTCCCAGTACCATTTGTTGAATACCCTATTCTTCCTCCAGTGAATGATCTTGGCATCCTCACCGAAAATAAATTGACCATGGTTGTGTGGGTTTGTTTCTGGGCAAAGACGATATTGCCATAGAACAATCAGTAGAGAGAAAGCTAAAGGTGTAGTTTGATTATTTTCTTTCTCCCATTAGCAAGGACTTGTTTGGATTGCTTATCCTTCTCTTCATGCCTCCCTAAAGAGAAACCCTTAGCTCATACTCTTACCTACTTACTTTCAGATGGAAATTTTCTATCTTGTTCATGGTTTCCTCCTTTTAGTGGCTTAATTTACTTTGGAAGCCCTCAGAACCCTGTCTGTCTCTTGCTGCTTTGTTGATTTTATCTTCTTTTATGAAAGTCATTGGTACAACTACTCCTGACTAATCAGAAGACCTATTTTGCCCTCCAACTTATCATCTCTCCCCCACCTCTTTGAGTCATCCAATCTTAATGTACCAGAGTTGGAAGGTACTTTAGTAGCATCTCACCCAGGGGTTTTAAACTGTTCCACAGTGACATAGAGATGCCTCAGGGACCACAATGGGGGCTTAGCAGGAAGGTATTTGGGCTCCCACCCCTGCTCAACTGAAGCTACCCAACTGTTATGTGTTTCATAGACTGGGATTCAATGTATGGTCTTCTTGGAGAAGTCGTTGATTACTGTATTGTTTAGGAAAAAGCAATAGAGATCAACTCTTGATAATAAGCAAAAGGTTAGAGTGTTTTAGAAGGAAATGGGAGTAGCTGAATTAACAGCTGAATTACCAGGTCTCCAAAAGAATCAGACCAGGGCAGCTCTGGTGATCTCAGTTGTTACATGACTTTGCTGGAGAGAGACTGGCTTAGCTTGGTTCATCTGTTGACCCCACGGTCAGAGGAAGACAAGAAATCTTCATGGACATTCCCACCAAGACGGCATGAAAGGGCAGAGAGGTAGCTCCCAAAGGAAAACCCAGGTTTTCTTACCTGAAAAAAGAGTTCTTAGGAAGGTAAAACAACAGATGTTCACTACAACCAATAAAAAAAAGGTTTGAAAATCCACGATCTAGACTGGGACTCAGCAATCTACAGCCTGTGGGTTAAAACCTGCTAGTGGCCTGTTTGTGTAAGCCCTGTGGGCTAAGAATGGTTTTTACATATTTAAAGGATGTTTAAAACCCAAAGAATGGGATAAAATATTTGCAATCATATACATGCCTGAGAAGGGATTTGTGTCCAGAACAAAGGACACTTACAACTCAACAAAAAGACAAAACCTCAATTTAAAAATGGACAAAGGATTTGAATAGACATTTCTCTAAAGAGGATATACAAATGGTCAATAAGCACATGAAAAGATTCTCAACATCAAGGAGTCAATAGGGAAATGCAAATCAAACCACAGTGAAACACTATTTCACACTCACTAGGATGGCCAGAATCAAGACAAATAACAGGTGTTGGTGATAATGCAGAGAAATTGGAACTCTCACATTGTTAGTGAGTTGGGAAAATGGTCCCATCAATTTGTAAAACAGTCCAGCAGTTCCTCTCCTAGGCATATACTGAAAAGAACTGAACACACAGGTTTGCACAAACACTGTACGCAAATGTACATAGCAGCATTATTCATAATAGCTCAAAGGTAGAAACAACCTACCCAAATGTCCATCAGTTGATGTAAGGATAACAAAGTATGGTCTATCCACACAATAGAGTATTATTTGGTCATAAAAAGGAATGAAGTACCAATACATGCTACCACACAGATGAACCGTGAAATGCTAGGCTAAGTAAAATAAGTCATTTGCTGCTGGTGAGGATGCGGAGAAAGGGGAACCCTCCCACACTGTTGGTGGGAATGTCAGTTGGTGCAACTGTTTTGGAAAGCAATATGCAGGTTCCTCAAAAAACTAAAAATAGAGATACTATTTGGCCCAGTAATTCCACTCCTAGGTATTTACCCGAAGAAAACAAAATCCCTGATTCGAAAAGACATATGCACCCCTATGTTTACTGCTGCACTTTTTGCAATAGCCAAGATATGGAAGCAACCTAAGTACCCATCAATAGATGAATGGCTAAAGAAGAGGTGGTACATATACACAATGGAATGTTATTCAGCCATAAAAAGAAAAGAAATCTTCCCATTTGCAACAACATGGATGGAGCTAGAGGGTGTTATGCTCAGTGAAATAAACCAGGTGGAGAAAGACAAATACCATATGATTTCACTTATTTGTGGAGTATATAAAAACAAAGCAAAACAGAAGGAACAAAACAGCAATAGTCTCAGACACCGAGAAGGGACTAGAGGTTACCAAGGGGGAGGGTGAAGGGGATAAAGGGACATAATAATTTGCAATCACAATCTAAGTTGGTCATGGGGACAGTAGTACAGCATGGAGAATATAGTTAATGATTCTGTAACATCTTACTACGTTTATAGGTAGTAACCTCACTAAAGGGGGTGAGGATTTAATAATATGGGTAACTGTTGAACAACTGTGTTGTGTATTTGAAACCAACATAAGATTGTATATCAAAAGACTCCATTCTAAAACTACTAGAACTAATATCTGAATTCAGCAAAGTTGCAGGATATAAAATTAACACACAGAAATCAGTTGCTTTCCTATACACTAATGATGAACTAACAGAAAGAGAAATCAGAAAAACATTCCATTCACAATTGCGTCAAAAAGAATAAAATACCTAGGAATAAACCTAAGGAAGGAAGTGAAAGACCTGTACTCTGAAAACTACAAGACACTCCTAAGAGAAATTAAAGAGGACACTAACAAATGGAAATGCATCCCATGCTCTTGGCTAGGAAGAATAAATATTGTCAAAATGGCTATACTACCTAAAGCAATCTACAGATTCAATGCAATCCCTATCAAACTACCAACGGCTTTCTTCAATGAACTGGAACAAATAATTCTAAAATTCATATGGAACCACAAAAGACCCCGAATAGCCAAAGCAATCCTGAGAAGGAGGAATAAAACAGGGGGAATTACACTCCCTGACTTCAAGCTCTACTACAAAGCCACAGTAATCAAGACAATTTGGTATTGGCACAAAAACAGACCCACAGACCAGTGGAACAGAATAGAAAATCCAAACATTAACCCAAACATATACAGTCAATTAATATTTGATAAAAGTGCCTTGGATATACAATGGGGAGATGACAGTCTCTTCAGCAGCTGGTGTTGGAAAAACTGGACAGCTACATGTAAGAGAATGAAACTGGACTACTGTCTAGCCCCATACACAAAGGTAAACTCAAGGTGGATCAAAGACCTGAATGTAAGTCATGAAACCATAAAACTCTTAGAAAAAAACATAGGCAAAAATCTCTTGGACATAAACATGAGCGACTTCTTCATGAACATATCTCCCCGGGCAAGGGAAACAAAAGCAAAAATGAACAAGTGGGACTATATCAAGCTGAAAAGCTTCTGTACAGCAAAGGACACCATCAGTAGAACAAAAAGACATCCTACAGTATGGGAGAATATATTCATAAAAAACATATCTGATAAAGGATTGACATCCAAAATATATAAAGAACTCATGCACCTTAACAAACAAAAAGCAAATAATCCTATTAAGAAATGGGCAGAGGACATGAATAGACACTTCTCCAAAGAAGAAATTCAGATGGCCAACAGGCACATGAAAAGATGCTCCACATCGCTAATCATCAGAGAAATGCAGATTAAAACCACAATGAGATATCACCTCACACCAGTGAGGATGGCCAACATCCAAAACACAAACAACAACAAATGTTGGCGAGGATGTGGAGAAAAGGGAACCCTCCTACACTGCTGGTGGGACTGCAAATTAGTTCAACCATTGTGGAAAGCAGTATGGAGGTTCCTCAAAAAAACTCAAAATAGAAATACCATTTGACCGAGGAATTCCACTCCTAGGAATTTACCCTAAGAATGCAGCAGCCCAATTTGAAAAGGACAGATGCACCCCTATGTTCATTGCAGCACTATTTACAATAGCCAAGAAATGGAAGCAACCTAAGTGTCCATCAGTAGATGAATGGATAAAGAGATGTGGTACATATACACAATGGAATATTATTCAGCCATAAGAAGAAAACAAATCCTACCATTTGCAACAACATGGATGGAGCTAGAGGGTATTATGCTCAGTGAAATAAGCCAAGCCGAAAAAGACAAGTATCAAATGATTTCACTCATATGTGGAGTATAAGAACAAAGAAAAAAACTGAAGGAACAAAACAGCAGCAGACTCACAGAACCCAAGAACGGACTAATAGTTACCAAAGGGAAAGGGACTGGGGAAAATGGGCGGGAAGGGAGGGATAAGAGGGAAGAAGGGGCATTACGATTAGCAGACGTAATGTTGGGGGGGCACGGGGAGGGCTGTACAACTCAGAGAAGACAAGTAGTGACTCTATAGCATCTCACTACGCTGATGGACAGTGAGTGTAATGGGGTTGGTGGGGGGGAACTGATGAAGGGGTAGTTTAATAACCATAATATTGCACATGTAATTGTAGATTAATGATAATAAAATAAATTATAAAAAAAAGATTGTATATCAATGATACTTTAATAAAAAAAAAAACTATGATATGAACAAAGTCCCATGGAAAGTCTATAAAGGCTTTCCAGAGGAAGCAATATCTGAATTGGGTATTAACACTATTGTGTAATAAAGAATTTGACTGGTTAAAAAAAAAAAGAAGTCATTTGCAAAACACATATTTTATGATTCCATTTATATGAAATGAACAGAACAGGCAAACATACAGAGATAGAAAATAGATTAGTGTTTGCCTAGACTAAGGATGTGGGTGGGGGGGAAAAGGGAATGACTGCTAAGGGGTACATGTTTGTTTTATATTGTGGTAATTAAAATTTTGTTTTTGAAATTGATTATGGTAATGGTCGTACAACACTGAATGTATAGAAAATCCACTAAATTATATACTTTAAATGGTGAATTGTGTGGTATGCAAATTACATCTCAATAAAGCTGTTAAAAAATGACAAGGAAGAATATGCTAGACACCATATGTCGTCCACATTTCCTAAATCGTCTACTATCTGGTCCTTCCCAGAAAAAGCTTGCCAATTCCTGCTGTAGGCCCACTGTCTCAGCTCACATCTCAGGAGGCTGTGCTGCAGGGAGGGCACAGGTTGTGACTGGCTACTGGCCACTCAGCTTCATGAGTCCACCACTCCTTCTTGAACCCACCCCTTGTCAGCACACAGCAGGACCACGAAGTCAGCAATCTGTTCCCTAGGGTATTTTGAGGTGCTCCTAAAGGTTTTCCAATCTGAAGCAACAAACTCTTGGTTCGACTAAAGGGAGTAAGAAACTTTTCCCTTCTCATCAGACGTTTCCACTGGTACCTGCTAGCTCCCTGCTACTTGGGATTTTAAAATGCAATTTGTTTTCTTTGCTAAAGCCTATACTTCTAACACCCTGCAACATTTACAGATTGCTTCAGTAGAAGAAATCCTTAGAAAGCGTGTAACTAAGACTTTATATCCCTTATCATAAAACATTTAAAGTAAATTTTAAGCACGGATTTGGAACAGAGACTGCAGGGCATTTCATCTTGCTCCTTCAGGATTAAAGGCGCACATGAGCCTCTTGCCATGACAAGGGCCCCGCAGTAATGATTCGCTCTGCTTTAGGGAGTGCTGGTGAGCAGGCCTTTGTGCCGGCCCCTCCATTTCCAGTCTTCTGTTAGGTGCTTTTGGGGTTATGCTCGCCCAAATTAAACTGTGATCTCTTTCTGGGGGACAGAAGTATATACTTCAGTATGTAACACATGTAGTGACACGCTGGTGATGTCACTGTCCTGACCAGGAGTTCAGCCTTCACAGCGCTCTTCTATCCATGGAGAAGTATGGTGGCCCTGGAAGCAGAAGCTGCCTGGAGGCACCAGTGTCTTGGGAGTCTCTCCAGCCTTGCTTCTTGTGCCCTTCTGGCCTCTATTCTGTCATGCAGCAGGATCCAGATCTGTCCCCATTCCTGGGCCCACTTCTTTGTTCCCCTCTCTGGACTAGCCCCAGCCCATTCCAGGTGCTCCGCTCAGGCCTAGGCTCCCAGGACGGGATCCTGGGTCAGCGCCTGGGTCCCTGATGCCCGGAGGAGGACTCCCGCAGCTGTGGGGTGGCCCAAGTTTCCAGAATAGGAAATTTGTTCTTGACACTTTTTCTAGCTTTGGGGTATATCCAGTCTCATGGGATGCTGATCATACTGGTTCCTCTCTCCTACTTCCCACTCCCTCTTCTCCTTGTGAAGTTGCTGTCGGAAAAATCAGTCAATCCCCAGTTGGGTTATTTTTGGTAGGTTCTGTTTTTTTGTTTGATTTTTGAGGCAAAGGAAACCACGGACTCAAATCCATTCCTACACAGCAATGTAGGCTGAGGGAGAATGACACTCCAGGCAGGGCTGAAAAAAGCTGTATGTTGTGGGACACCTCCTGGCACTTGCATAACCTTGACGATCAGGGCAAACTGTGTCTGAGGCACCCCCAAACCACAGTATGACGCCGCAGACACCAGACTTGAAATATTCATTTCACAGCTCTCAGTCACGTTTTGCAGCCCATTGCCGAGGCGGGGAAACACAGAGACAGTTGAGCTGTTTGTTTGGAGATCCTTCAGTGAAGATGATGAGCCGCTCTCTTTCCAGGAGTGCGAGAAAAAGCCAAGAAACTTCATGGATCATTTCTCCGCTCTCGATTCTCTCGGGTCATTGTTGGCCTTCATCCCAGGCCTCTGCTGGCAGCCAGCTCCCTCATTCCAGCAATCATTTCTTTGCAGGAGTTTGCTTCTAACCTTTCAGCGTGTGTCCCAAATATTTAGTGATGGACTCAATCCAGTAGAACGATTTTTTTTCTTCAACTCATTTAGATTACTTAGGGAAAATGAAAGCTGTAAGCTGAATAAACATTGCAGTTGTCTCAGCCTAGTGACTCCTGGCTGGAGCCTCCCTGATCCGGCAGTTCCTGGGGCCCCTTCCATTCTGCCTCTCACCTTCCCTGCTGATCCAAGGGCACTTGGGATTTAACGATCCAGTCCCCTACGAAGGGCTTCCTTGTAATGTGCCAGCCAGCACTGCTCCTTGAGCAATCAAACCTTGACTTTCCTGTATGCTCCTTCTTGTTTTCCTCAGGTTTGTTATGGGGACGTGACACCTGCCATTGATTATCGGACCCCGCAGCCTGGCTCAGCTGTACGGGGTTGGAAAGAGCAGGCTTCCCTCTGGAGGCGACCAGGGCTAAGGGCCGGCACAGGGCAAAGCTGCCTCAGGTTCCCTGGCTCTGTTTACTACTTGCTATTTTGAGACTTTCTTCCCATGGAAGTGTCACATGGCTCCAACGCTAGAAAGAAGTGTGAGATGAGGTCCAAGTGAGGGAAACATTTTGAATATGTTGACTCATTATGTTTATCTTCCAAGACTCTCTTAGACGGTGTCTGCCCGTGCAAACTGAGGAAAAGTGGAGGTCTGTGGAGATTAGACTACCTGACTTCTTGAAGGAAAGAGAGAAGGAAGGAAAGAAGAGGGAGAAAAAAAGAAAACCACTTGGTCCCATTTTCCTCCATAGACCCTGGGAACATGTATATTTTGCCTAAATTATGTTTAACTACTTTTCATTCTCCTCAGCACTTGATCTGTGTGTTTGGAAACACTGCCCCCATGAAGCCCTTTCTACTTAGTGGTTATTACAGTTGAGGCTCTGGGAAAGCTGTGAGAAGAGGCTCTTTTTGACTCTCGGATCCTATTATGGTTTCTAAGAGATATACATTCGATCCACATCACCCTGACTGCTTGTAAAAGGGGGAACACACATCCAGGATTTACAGGAAGGATGGGGAGCCATGGGCAATAAGCCAATTACCCAGAGTGCCCTCGGTTACCCCCAGGAAAAATAGAAAGCCTGTTAGGAACAGGAAGAAGCCAGTTAGCCTAACTTGCCCACCTTTAGAGGCTTTACTTTAACCACATCTTTCAGCTCTCTTGCCATTCCCAACACATCCCGACTTCTCGTGGGACAGATCTAGGTGTCTCTCTCTGGGGCTGGAGCTCTTCTCACGCAGCTCCATTGCCGTGCCTCTGATAAACTATTCCATATGGTTGGGCCCTTTGTTCTCACAGGGTTAGGTTTTACAACTTCCCACTGACTGGGAGTTTCTTATTTTTTCAATGGGCTCTTTGGGGATTTGCACCTCCTGCTAACATACAGATTATTTTCTTAGTTGCGTCATGTCCGTTCCTAATTGTGAAAACATTTTAGAAGGCACTCTCCCATATAAGGACTAGGCAGGGGAATACTGAGAGGAACCTACACCAAATCTCAATTCTCCAAAGGCAAACCTCTGGGACACCACCCTGTATAGCCTGTGCAGAAGGAAATAAAATCCCAAGACTCTCACCCTGATCCATCAAAGGAACACAGAAGTGGCCCACCGCAGCTAAGAATGTTTGTGACTTACCTGTTGTTTGTTCATCCAGGAGATAAGCCAGGCCTATTTGGTGGAACTGAAAATAGGGGAAAGCACACGGTTCAGAGAAATGAACTTACGGAGGCTTCAAAGGGTCAGAGTTAGAATGGAGTTTAGGTGGCTGCCCTCACCTCCTCCATCGGAACAGGGAGCCGCAGGCTGATATCTCCAGGTCATCAGTTGTTTGATGTTAGTGCCCTAAACAGTCTTGCTTTTTGAAGCAACCAGTGCTAAAAGTTTAGACAGCTTAACAGTTGCATTCATTATCTATACCAGACTAATGTACCTAGGATATAACATGGTATAAAGCGGGGTTTTACTGCTGTATATTAGAATCACCTGGGGAGCTCTTAAAACCTACTCATTCCCAGACCCCACCTCCAGGGACTCTGCTTTAATTGGTCTGGGGTGGAGCCTGGGCGCTGGGAGGCTTTAAGGCTCCCCAGGTGATTCTAATGTACAGCCAAGGTTAAGAACCATGAGTGTAAATGAAATAACATGGCCTTGGGAGTTAGTCAGAACTAGGTTCAAATCCTGGCTCTTCCCCTTAATAACAGTGGGCTCACTGAGCCTCAGTTTCCTTGTCTATAAACTAGGGATAACAAGCTTACCTCTGTCAGAGGGAATGAGCTAATATATATAAAGCACTTAACAATGCCTGGCACACAATAGTCACTTAATAAATGCCTCTCTCCCCAACACACACATGCTATCCTTTAAACCATTAAGCTCCAGAAGTTTGTACAAATGATTCCTATTTAATTTTCGTATAGATCAAAATAGATAACAAAGAAGCTCATGTTATGGAAGAACATTTAGCTCAAGGTTCAACATTTTGGCCTGGGCTTTCTGGCCTAGAAGTATTTGATTGGCATCTTCCTTCTAAAGAACGTAGCAAGATGGGATACACACAAAGTGCTGTGCATAGTTTATAAATATTTGGTTATACAAAGACCAGATGAGGGAGACAAGGTGTGACAACAGTTCATACGAAAAAGTCCTTGGGGGTTTGAGCTAAGCACAAGTTAAATAAAGGCAGACAGTGCCATGTGACTGCTGAAACAGCTCACACGATCTAAGAACATCCAGAGGAAGGAGTGAAGTGGCCCATTATGCCCCTGTGCTGGCCCAGGCAGTCCCCTTCGGAGGGTGGCACCCACCTCTAGGCATCACTGTCAGAGGGACTCAAATGAATGCAGAGGAAGGTGAGGGAGATGGTGAGTGGAGAATGGTTGAAGGAACCAGGGATTTGGAGAGGATATGGTGACTCTCATCAAATCCTCACCAAGGACTAGGATTTGGCTTCTTCTGTGTTGTACCAGGGGGTGGGCCTAAACCCAGTGGATGGTAATTATGAACATTCTCAGCTTATCATTCGGTGCCAGGCCCAAGAGATCACTTTGGCAGTTCTAGAAGGATCCTATTTTTTTAACTCCTCTTTCATATGAACAACCCATGACATAGAGGAGGGTCTGTCACTGACCAGCTATATGATTCTAGACAAGTGACTTTGTCTCTCTAGGCTTTAGCAAAATGATATAGGGCTAACTAATATCAAATAACTCTTACAGTAGATATTTATTGAGCATCTATTATGTGCTAGCCACTATACTTAGATACTTCTGCCACCTAGGACATTTCAGTACCTATTCACAGCACTTGCTCTTTGTCACATTCATCATGGCCTCCCTGGATTAGCCTACTCTGGGCCCAGGTGCTGGGACTGAACTAAAGGAAGACCCATAGGGTTTAGGCCAGAACAATAGAAGACTGAGGAAACGGGCCTGTATGGTGGTATGAGGCTGAGTAGGAATTAAATCCAGATTTACCCCAAAGAAGATAAATGTCACTTAGAAGAGGGCTTTTAAAGAAACTTCACTATAAGCAGCTTTTCCATATAAGATTTATGGATCAAAGGCATTTTCTACACATGCATATGGGTATACGTGTAGGCATATGGCAGACCCTGGGAACCCCTGGTTCCTGGCCTAATTATATCCAGTCTGGGCAAAGTTCCATCAAAAGTTTGTGAATCTACAGGCAGGAGACCAGGCAACCTGGGCCTCCCAGTGAATCACCAAGTTTTGGGGCAACCATGAAATCCTCTCAGCAGCACTCAAACTTCAGGGGCCCTAGCAGGAAGACAAACCTGAAGGTGGCCTCGATCTCTCATTTTGTCTGGCAGGGCAGTAAGCCCAGCCCAGATTTTCCTGGAACCTCTGGCGTTTGCTGAATCCCACCTCTGTGCCCAGAACTGGTAATGGACATGTAGCTGTGTTCCCAGGAGGAACAGGTACCCAGCCCGTGGTTAGGTTCCTTGTCCCAGCTAAGGGAGTCCATCCATAGGCAGCCTTAAGGGTCCATGTCCATTTACTTCAGTCAACCCAATGACTCCACAAGCCCCTCCTAGGCACCCCATCACCTTTCAGTACCTCATGGACTGGGGACTTCTGGTTCTGAAGTACTTCCGGTTCCTGTTCTGGACTAGCCGGGTCTCTCAGTTGCCTGGACTTGGTCTGGTGGCATCTGGGGCTTTCTGCTTTCCTCCCTAGATTCCGATTCATTCAGCTTCATGTGAATAAACGATGGCAGGGCTCACCCAGAAAGCCCAGAATGTAGGCTGCCTGTGCTATGAGAGACATGCTCCTGATCTGGGGGTCTAGAGATCTGAGTTCCAGCCTCAACTCAAGCATTAACCAGCAGCAAAATCAGCCAAATCACTTGTCTTCTCTGGGCCTAAGTTTTCCCCTTATTAAAACCAAGGGGTTGGCCTGGCTGATGCTCTGATTTTCTGTTTCCTTTTCTCTCCCTTTTTGTATATCTTCCTCCCCCTTTTCTGTACTTCACCATTTACCATTTTATCTTTCATTTTGTTCTCCTGTTCTCAGTTTCCCCCTGCTGCTAAGCCCTGTCTCTCTTCCCCCTTTATCTTTTTCAATCATCTTCTCCCTTCCTTTTCCCTCCCAGTTGTTCTTCTTTCTGTACCCTATTCCTGCTTTCTTGCATGCCCTCCCTCTTTCCTAAATAGCCACCAGAAGGAATGAAGCATATTTGTAAATAGAACACACTGTTGAATCAAGTGTTCTGGTCCACTTTCTTAATTATCTGGTGTGGCTTGCTTGAAGGTTAAAACAGGGCCCAACACCTTACCCTTCCTTAAGAAGTAGTCACTGCAAACAGAAGTCACTTTTGATAATTGTGTGTGAACTCCAGTAGACATATGTTTTGTGGGTCAGTGGCCACCCTGGAGAAGAGGTTCCCTGCCCTTGGCTGTGGCATTTGACCCACTTGGCTAGCTCAGGCTGCAGCAGGACATTGCTAAAGAGTGTTGGCCTGGGTGGGGGCATCTTACAGGGAACTTGGGGACTTGATGAACCTGAAGAGAGAAGGGAGTGCCTTGCTTGCTATATGAAGCACTGACGTTAAACCCATTTCAGCCTTCAGTTTTCTCTAAGATAGAACTCTTCCTATAATGCCCATGGCACTGGACCTCCCTGAATCACTGAAACTGGGAGGAAAGGGCAGTTGGACTATGTGAAAAAATCCAAATTTCAGATGTTTTTTGAAAGCACCTCATCAGTATGTAAGTGGTTAGACTTAGAGCAATGAGCACATGCTGGATAAGCAGCAGTGAGAGCAAGGACTTTAAGAAGTCCTAGGTGTCCCCAGGCTAAGTACCTGCCTTCTGGGGACCCTTCACATGTGTAGTCATTTTTTTCCTGGTCCATCCCCAGTTTTTCTATTGACAGTCCAAAGATCACCCTTGATCCAGCCAGTGGAAACTCTTGTAATTCTAGATTTAATGGAGTGGGAATGAATGAAACGACTTTGTGCATTTGAATTTCAAACTGATTACTCCCAGACCCTTTGCTGTACTGCCATTCCCCAATGTCTGAGGTTTCCTGCAGCTGGGCATTCCTTCTACCCTAGAGGAAATTGCACACCCTTTAGCATTTAGAATTCTATACTCAATAAAGCTCACTAGCTCTTTCCACTCCAATGTCTTCTACATTTGCAAATGTCACCTTAGTATCCACTGAAAATTTATTAACTCCTCAATCAAATGACCTAGGAATATAGTTAGCAGAGGAGTCTGCCAAGGGGAGCAGAAGTAACTCAAGTTTCCCATCATGATAAGAGCTTGTGATATATGTGTGTATACTCATCAAGATAAATCTTATCAAATTATACATTTAAGATTTGTGTATTTCCTGTGGGTAAATTTTACTTCAAAGAAAGAACAATAAACACATTTTATACTCTGGCTAATGATATGAATGAGAAGTGTTTAGGAGGAAAGTGTACTCATGTCTGCAGGTTATTGTGAAATAAATCCAAAAAATAAGATGGGTTGATGGCTCAACTGAAGGGTGGGTAAGTGGAAAAAATGTGATATAAAGCAAATACAGCAAAATGTTAACTGAAAACAAAGCTGTCACCTCAGTGGGTTAAGGCTCATACTGAGGGCACTGTCTTTTCTTCACCCAGCTGGCAGAGCACCTTTTTGCTTCCCAGGGTCTGCATCTGTCAAAGTGTGGTTCACTGCACTGAACATAAGTTGAGAGACTCTTGGGCAGATTCAGGAACACTTCCTCCTTAGTCTTCTCCTGACTCAATTGCCAAATGTCAGCCTGGCTCCTCTGCGTCTTCCTCCCTGCCACCTGCCTGCCTTCAGCACACTAATGGCCAAGAGTGAAATAAACATGTCATTTCACAAATGTTGTTTTTTCATGCTTTTCCAGAAACATGCTCTACTCTAGCTTTGATCCAATCGTGCCAGAACTCATTCCAATGTGAGGCTACTGACAAAGCGACAGTATTAACCTTAATTGTTTGAAGGCTTTTTGAGGGGAACTTCTACCTCTGCCTCTTCACAGCCTCTTCTCTCTGCTGAGCGCTTTCCCTTGAACCTATTTTGTGGCCCAAAGGCTCTGAGATCCTTAATAGCACCCTTGAAAACAACCACTTATGTCACCGGCTCGTTAGTGCCCTGCCCTCCTCTCCCGAAGCTGTCGTCGCACGACACCCGCCCCTCACCTCGGTGACTGTTGTCAAGTATCCAAAAAACTTGAATTGGCCTCTTGCTCTATACCAGTAGTAAATACAGCGCTAGGGGATATGGAGATCCACTGACACGTGCAAGTGTCATCATGCCCTTGAGTTGAGCTCAATCAACGCATTGAGCTTCACAAAGAGTGGATAAGAGATAAGAAGGCAATTACCTGCGTAAGGGCACCATCCATGCCATCAGCCTCTTTCTCGGCCTCCCTCCCCCTCCCTCCCAAGGCTTCCACCATGAAGGGCTGATAGCTCCCGATTCCACAGCAATTCCTTGTAACTCTTTTCTGAGCTCCAGACTCTTGGTGTTTCTAATTGCCTACTCAGTATCTCCTCCTGGATGTTTCACATGTCCCTCAAACCCAACATGTCTTAAACCAAACTCAGAAGTTTCCTTCTAAAGCTTGCTCCTTCTTCCACACCTTCTATCTCACATCACAATCTCTTTTGAGATACTGCTCATATTTCCTCTCTTCTCTGAGCCCTCCAGGCAGGTTTATTGACTGCTTCCCTAGGTATTCCCATTGCCCCTGTACAATCCCCTACCACAGCATTTAACACACCGTCTTATAATTTTTTTCTCAACGTGGCCTCCCCCACTGTACTATGAGCTCCCTCAAGGCAGCACCTGCACAGTTTATCATTATTGTATCCTCATGCCTAACGTTGCATGACATGTAACAAGTTGAGTGTGTGCTAGCTGAACTAAATGGAATTGAGTAACTAACTCTGTCTGGAAAAATTCAGTAAAGCTTCACAGAAATTATATTTATACTAGATCTTGGAGAATAAAAGTTTGTCAGTTGTTGGGGGAGTGGGGCAGGACAAAAAGAGGGGAGAGCAGACTCATCCTGGGCAGAAAGAACAAGAACATGAACAAAGGGTCAGAGGGCAATACAATACAGTGTGTTCTTGGCATGGCAGGTAGTTTGGTGCAGTTGGAGTGACAGTAGATGAGTCTGGAAGAGTCTGTATGGGCCAAATCACAAAGGCTCTTCAACACTTGCCTTTGAGTTTAGATTTTCGCCTGCAAGTGTAGTCAAAGGGGAATTCTTGAAGAGCTTTTTAAATGGGTGTAACAATCAGAACTGCCTCTGGAAGGTTACCCTGTTGTCAGTGTAGAGAATAGATTTCAGGACTACAGGAGACCGGAGGCAGGGAGAACAATTAAGAGTCTAGGTGAGAGGTAATGAGGGCATGGATAGGTGAAGGGGTAACAGGCATGGAGAGAAGTGAAACTGAATCCAGAAATAGGGTCCCCACCTCTCATCCCTAACTAAGGAGGTAGATTTCAGGCAGGTCAAGTACTCAGTGAAATTAAAAATATTTTGTGAGTGTGCTCTATTTGAGTACTTTGTTATGTAGAGTACTAGGCCCCTCAAAAAGCTATCTATTCTCTACACTGACAACAGGGTAACCTTCCAGAGCAGTTCTGATTGTTACACCCATTTAAAAAGCTCTTCAAGAGTTCTCCTTTGACTACACTTGCAGTTGAAAATCTAAACTCAAAGGCATCTAAACTCTACATCCTTTATTATGTAGAGTGGTAGGCCAGAAAATAATTCAATATTTTAAGTCATTGTTGGGCTTATGGTCTCTTTGGAAACATCCACAAAGTAGAATCTGTAGGCTTTTGTGACTGATGGGAAAGTTGGGATGAGGAGCCAAAGAAGATTGCAGGTTTCGGGTCTGTGTGACTGAGTGGAGGAGGAGGAGATCTGGAATGGTGGAGTGGGATGAGTGCTGTCTGGGCATGCTGCTGCGTGAGGTGCTGCGAAACACCCATGTGGGGCCATCGGGAGGCAGCTGGCTATGTGGGCCTAGAGCCTGGGAAAGAGATCTCAGCTGAAGATGAAGATCTGGGAGTTGCCAACTTGGAGACAAAAGTGAAGCCATGGGGCAAATGAGATCACCCAAAGACAATGTGTGCAGTGGGAACAAGAAAGCACTTAGGATAGATCCTGAGGGAAGATCAAACTTGAGGGGTGGGCAGGCAGAACAGAAGGAGCCAAGGAAGGAGACTAAGAAGAAGCGAATTAAGGAGCTGGGGGAAGGGGAGGGCAGGAGAGTGGTAGGAGAAAAACCAGAAAACAAGGGAGGATATTCAAGGAGAAATATGTCCACTCCAAAGAAGATACACAAATGGCCAACAAACACATGAAAAGATGCTTAACATCATTAGTCATTAGGAAAATGCAAATCAAAACCATAATGAGGTACCATTTCACACCTACGAGGATTGCTAAAATATTTTTTTAAAGGAAGATGACAAGTGTTGGCAAAGATGGGGAGAAATTGGAACTCTCATACATTGCTGGTGGAATATTAAATGGTGCAGCCACTATGGAAAATAGTTTGGTGGTTCCTCAATAAGTTAGACACAGAGTTACCATATGACCCAGCAATTCCTCTCCCTGCTACATGCCCAAGATATTTGAAAACAGGTGTTCAAACAAAAACTTGTACCCAAATGTTCATAGCAGCGATGCTCACAATCACCAAAGGTAGAAACAATCCAAGTGCCTATCAGCTGATGAACAGATAAGCAAAAGTTACATCCACACACCGGAATATGATTCAGCCATAGAAAGGGATGAAATACTGATACATGCTACTATATGGATGAACTTTGAAGACATTATGGAGAAGATAAAGAAGCCAGACACAAAAAGCTACATGTAATAACTCCATTTACATGGGGTGTGACTACTAGTGGGTATGTGGTTTTTTGGGGGCTTGATGAAAATGTCCTGGAATTAGATAATGGTGACTATTGTACAACTTGGTCAATATACCAAAACCCACTAAACCATATATTTTAAAAGGTTTAGTTGTATGGCATATGAGTTATACCTCAGTAAAGCTGTTACCCAAAAAAAAAAAGAATGACATCTTGACTGGCTTGTGTAAGTGGATAGTGGCACCATTTATTGGGGCAGAACAGATGGTGGGGAGTGTGGAAATAAACACATCCATTCAACAGGTCAACTTTGAGGTGCCTGTTAGACTAAGTGGAGATGTCAGTGAGGGAAAAAAGAGCAATAAGTCTAAGTTCTTCTCCCTGAGGTACCAGGGAGAGTCTGGTAGGGACCCTGGCAGCTTAGAAAAGGGCTGGGAGGAGAACTGATGAGGTTGGTGTTTATTTGGAGCGGCTGGAGTCAGAAGTGGTGAAGGGCTGTGAGGTGATGAAGTAGATGCTGCACAGTTATTAAGCAGGGGGCCTTGGGATGGGCCTTCTCGGGCCAGAGTCCATTGTCCCATGGGTCTACATACAGGTTTCGTCCTCTGGTCTTCCCACGGGCATTCAAAACAGTCTCTGGCTCTTTGAAAAGCTCAGGGTAGGTCAGGTGGGGAGAGCTGGGAATAGGATTTGTAAGCTTTCTCATAGCCCATCACGGGTAAGCATGGCATTGCTCAGTAACAGATGCAGAGTCTTCCCTAATACAAGCACTATTACTCTTCCTGAATGATCGTCCTTCTAGCTGATGTCTGTAGAGAGTATGTCCCCTCCACAGAGCCATCTCTGTTCCTTCTACATAATCTGGACTAGAGTCTATGTCTATGAAGGCCAAGTACATAGCTCTGAGAGGTAGTCAAGGCATTGAATAGTGTTCCCGTAACCTTTTCTAACAGTGTCCCCAGTAGCAGTGTTGGCTCATTTCAGCAGGGCTACTAACCTCAGGAAGAGCACTTCTCCGTGGGATGCATGTCTAGTTCCTAATCACAGGTCTGAGTAGAGAGAAAAAGAACACCAAAGCATATCAGTTGGTGTTAGAACATGGAGTGGATGGGACCAGTGAGGTACCTGGTATAACAGCGGACAAGGCTCACTGAGGGGAAAGCAGGAGGGGCCAGTACCAGAACAGCAACACCTGCCCTGAGCTCTGCGGGGTGAGTGTGAGGTCTGAATCAGGTAAGAGACAGGAGTTCAGGTAGGTGGGGACTGTTTGAGAATTGGCATGGTGACTGGATGAAGTGGTAGAGATCTAAGTCTGGGCTCAGTGGTTCTGGGCACCTGCAGTGTGGACAAGATCCAGGTGAGGCAGTGAGCACCTTGGGTGGGGACTAAAATGCATGAGGACATGTTGAGCCTGTGCACCTCTGGACACTCAGGTGGAGATAGCCAGATATAGTGGTCAGGCATAGAGTGTGAGGCCTAAGGAAGAGACTGGAACTGGAGAGAGGAGAGTTGGCCAGCACTGCAGGAGGGTAACGGGCAGAAGCTGTGGATGTGGATGAGCTCCCCAGGGAGAGGGGCAGAGGAGAAGACTGGAGGCTAGGTCCTGGCCTGGGAAGCACTGATACTTAAGGGGCTGGCAGGGAAAAGGGAGCATGAAAAGGAGCTCTCGAAGGAGTGGCCTGATGGCAGGAGCAATGAGGAAGTTATAGTCAGCAGTGACAAAGGTGAATAGCAAGAGGGAAGAGAGGCCTCTCCATGGACTATATAGGAAGGTCTCTGTTTTTGAGCCAGTGGGCAGGCAGCAGGCAGTGGAGGGGACCTGCTTCCTCTCCTGGTTCAAGGGGAACTGGAGACGCTCTAGCTCAGGTCACTCAGGGCACCTCCTTGCTCGGGCTTTGCTCCCCTGGTGCCCTGCTGCATTGTTCTTGTGCTCCAACCTCCCTTGTGCACCAGGCTCTACTCACTGTCTCCCTGTAGGCCTGGCTGTTGGCCCACTGCTTGCCAGCAGGCTTGGCCTAATGCTGGCTCCCAGACAGGCCTCAGACAGGCCTCTGCAATGTTTGCTCCCAGCCAGCCAGACCAGGCTGATACCAGCCGCCTGCATGGGTCTGCGCATCTCCTGACCTCAGGACACTGAGTGTGGTGAGTTCTTTCCCTTTCATTGCTGTATTTCTTCTCCCCTCCCTCCCCATTTCCCTTCCTCCCTTCCTTCCCTCCTTCCTCCCTTCCTCCCTTCCTCACTTCTTCCCTTCCTTCCTTCCTTCCTTCCTTTTCTTTCCTTCTTTTTTCCTTTCTTTCCTTTCTCTCTTTCCCTCCCTTCCTTCCTAGAACAAATGTTTTTCTTTATTTATCGTAATCTTTTTATGACAAATTAAAACTCAAATACAGAAAATCACATAAAACAAATGTATGGCTTAGTGAGTTGCTACAATATTAGTACCCTTGTAACCACCACCCAGGACACAAAATAGAACTTTGCCAGCCATCCCAAAGCCCTTCCACATGCCCCATCCCAGTCACAGTCCCCTCCTTTCCCCTAAAAGCAACCACTGGAATCATCTTGTCCCTTGTACATAGGACTGAGTTCCCATTCATTGAGCACTTACTTCCTGCCAGGACTATACTAAGCATGCTGCATGTGTGTTACCTCGTTTAGTCCTCGCATTAACCCTTTGAATTAGGTACTAATATCCCCATTTTAGAGATGCAGAAATAGAACTTCAGAAAGGTATGGAAATGTGTCCAAGGTTGTGTGGTATTGGAGACAGGACTGTAACCCTGGTGAATCTAACTTCTAAACTTCCACCCTATTCTATGCCTCACCTCCCAGCTGAGGTCCAACAACTGCCCCATGCACGAGGTTGTCTGACTTGGCGAGGCGAGCAGTTGTCAGAGAACTCAGGCCATACCAGTAGGGAAGTAGTAAAGCTGGAGCAGCTAATCCTCGCTGCCAGAGAGGCTCTGTGGTTGTTGATTGTTGCCCTAGGGTCTGAGGCAAGCCTTTCCTGGATCCTTAGACAGAGGGAAAGCGACCTGGCAGACAGGGAGAGAGAAAGAGAGAGATCATCAACACATGTGCAACTCCTGGTCATCTGATGCTAACATTCTTCCATCACCCAATGGGAAGATAAACAATGAATGGCCACACCGGTTAAACTGTTTAATTACATAGGTCGGGAAGAATGACATTTGTGTACATTCCCCAAAGACAGGGATTAAAGAGATGACCTTTCCCTTGGTGTGAAACTAATTGTTGTGTATTGGAACTCTGATCGCTTCAGCTGGGCCAGGCATCTTGTCCCAATGTTTATGTCAAAGACTGGAGATGAGGCTGGACGAAGCTCCTTCTTAGGCTGGACTGATTTGTATATTAGCGTTTTCGAAAACATCCCCATCTGAAATACATTTCCAAAGAATTGTGTGTTCATGTGTGCATTCCTGGTATTTTATGGATTTGTTCAAGTGCGAGTGTATCTGAAAACATGAAAGAAATAAGAAAAATGACCTTTGCGATAAGTCACTCAGTGGGGAAAAAATGCCCACAGATCAACAGTAACTATTCAAAAGACACAGAAGCATCATTTACAGGGACGGGGCTCTTTCTATAATTAAAAAACATCTGGAGCCAGAAAAAGAAGTCATGGAACTAAATGTCAGGTGTCACGTTGTGAGAGCTTTATTAATTACTAATTAGTAAACTTCATTAATTCTTGATTAACTTTATTATAATGTTTGTCTCAGGTAGTCTCAGGGCTGTTAGTTAAATAACACAAACATATTCAGATTTTATTCTTATCCTTCAGTGTTATTCTGAAACGTTTCACGGATATATCCGTAGTAGTAGAAATATTTGAAACATTTAAAAAATGCACATACCAACTCAACTTCTCTCTATTTATTTAGGCTCTGGGAATTTGGGCTGATATTTCTTTCTTGAGCACAGAAAAATCAGTTCAGATTGGTTATGCCCATGAGAAAAATTTTGTGTTCATGTGTGCACTCTTGAATTTCAAAGGCCACGTGGTGTTACAAGTTCCGTAGACTTCAAGTTTCATGAGAAGAAATAATGATCAGACATAATGTGCCTCTGAAACTCCAGTGAGCCCCCACTAGCCCCCACTAAAGGCACGAAGGCAGCGATTTTCAGTCGATGGGTTTGGGGCTGCAGTTTGGATTTTTTCAATGAAATGTTTTTTGGTGGTGGTGGAGGGGTATAAAAAGCACCAAATAAAATTTATTTAATGTGGCATTTAAAAAGAGGAAAAACTCCAAAAGATTCCCCACAGACGGCAAAGTGGATTTCTAGTGAAATCAGATCAGATGTTTATTTTCAAAAGGATCCAACTCTGAACAAAATTTACTCTATTTGATTAACAGACACTTTCTTAGACAACAAAATCACTAGCTTTATAAACATGCCAGGAGCTGTTCATCTGCTTCTAACAGGAACCCCCTTACCTCAGCTGAGGGGAATGCCATTAAGTTGTAACCAAAAAAACCCCGACTTGCTGCTTGGGCTCTGCTTACTTGCCTGCTGCCCCCACCCCCAACTTCCTTGCCCTCCCATCCCCTGAAGGAGCCCTTCTCCTTATCCATCTCTCCCAGGACACAGCAGTGGCCCAAGGTGGCCCCACTTGCCATGTCTAGTCAGGAGCTGGATGGAGCCAGGCCAGGCCCTCCATCTTTAAAGCCCTGACGTTCCCTCTTAGACAATGACTTAAGAGCCGATCTCTTGGCCTGCAATGAGCTCCCTAGGAGCATCTTGAAATTCGACCTTCTTGATACGCTCATCTCCCCAGTTGGGCTGAAGAGGCACAGAGTAGTTTTGTTTTACCACACATTCCTGGCCGAGCCCTTTTTCTCTCTGAGGACCGCTTCAACGTCATTATTCTTGGCTGGCTACAGAAACTACAAATCCACCTTTCCATTATCTTAGCTCCCAGCCGCTCTACTGCATTTATTCTTCCCATGATAAACCTGCGCCATTGGTACTGTGAATCGGTACCACAGGTAGCTATAAAAACACACAAGGAAGGTGCAAATCTGGTCATGTTTTATTCAAATAGGTCCGCCTGAAGGCTCGTTTTCCTCACCTCTGAAGCCTGACTGGTGGTTTTCAAGGTCACAAATTTCTCAGACACAGAACTCTGCTTTGAGTGTTGGTTACTTAATGGTCAGCATCCATTACTGAAGAGAGCCAAGAACCAGGTAGAACTTTTCTCTCTAATGTGTGACAGTCATGGACCTATGACAGTACTATGAGAGTGAGCAGCGCAGCAACTGGAAATTGCTGAACAGAGTTTTATGTTGAAATCAAAACTCACAGCACAATTCATCAGACTTGTGTGACAGTTTTTACACTGGGTTCTATCGGGCATGATAACCAAACAGAAATGATGGATATTTTGTGGAAAGGGCAGTGACCAGTCAGATTTCTATACAATCAGCATAGTTATTCTAGGGAAAACTCTGGAAGGTGAAGACGAAAGAGTTTGTTGTCCTTAGCCTTTTTCCACTGGAGGGTCAGGCATTGCTCGGATGACACCAATATCCAGCAGGATAACTTGAGTCCAGGCATTTCCTTGTCTGCTCTAGGGCTTGTGCTATCTTAAACCAAGTAGTGCCAGGACCCCAGGGTCACTTCCAATCCAAGGGGACCAGAAGCCTGTTAATAGTGCTTCTGGAATGCCCTCCAGAGAGAAGGCTCTCCTGGGCTTCTCATCTAGAGGTCCTCAGAACAGCTTTTGTTCCTTATTTTTTGCTTCTCTTTCTCTTTCCAGCTAGGGTGGAGGTGAAATCTTGGAAGATCCCTTCCCTGTCTTCCTCCATCCTGAACTCCTCGGGTTGCATCATACAAGGAGCTGGAATAGGCTGAGGGGTATGATTAAGCCACAGCCCTCAATCGTGGCTGCACATTGGGATCATCTGGGGAGCTTCAAAACATGCTGCTGCCTGGGGTCTCATCCCCAGAGGTTCCGAGCCAGCTAGTCTAGGTTGTGGCTTGTGTGTCAGGATTTTTAAAAGCTCCCTGGGTGATACCAGAATGTAACCAAGGCCAAGTGGGAGAGTTTGTATTTAGTAAATAATCTTGCACAAAACACTTTCAGGTTAGCACTTTCTGAACCACCCGCCGGGAAGATTTTGGAAGCGCCAGAACCAAGCCCCCTACAGTTCACACTTGCCAATGAGCCTGCTTGGAGACCTCGGTTTTGTGACAAAGCATTTCATCACTCCTGCGTTCTCTGTAGTTCTGTTTCTATGACTTGAGATAAAGTAATCCACTTTCTTCCCTGGGGTTCCCCAGGGTTGCTGGGCCCCGAAGTCCCACTATAAGCAGCCAAGGACTATATGGGCCCTGTTGGTGTCCCTCTTTGGTATGTCACGAAGGGAACAGACTTCGCCTTAGGAGCTGGCTGAAGTTCCCAAGTAGGAAAGGGCCTTGCCTGACAGTGAGACATGGCCCTCTTGCATTAGTTTGCTGTGGCTGCTGTCACCTCACTGCCATCTCAGCCTCTGTGGTAGGTCGCATTGCCGCCTCCTCTTCTGTTTGTCAAATATCATTTATCTCCTTCTTTTACAGACGCTTGTATGTGCATTTAGAATGCACCCAGATAATCCAGGCTAATTTCAACACCCTTAATTTAATCACACCTGCAAAGACCTTGTTTCTATATAAGGGAATATTCACAGGTTCTTGGGATTAAGATGTGCATGTCTTTCAGAGGGCCATATTGTAGCCCCCATACCTCCTAAAAGCAATGGGTGTCACTGAAAGGGTGGGCTGGTGCTGTCAGAGGAGCATATCTCAAGGGTTTATTAAAGCCTGGTGAGGAGCCAGGGTACTGAGCTAGAAGGTGATCTGAGGGCCAGAGGGACAGGAGGGAAGACCAACAAGTTTGGTCTGGTCAATTCTGCAAACAGGTGGGGATAGGGATACATGGGTGGGGGGGGCGGGTAATGCCTATGGCTGGGTTGGTGCCTGCTTCTGGTCCATATTTCCATGGGCCTCAGCGGAGGAGAATCAGCCTCTCAGGAGCAGGCTTGGTATGTCTACGTAAGTGTCCAGAGACCACAGCAAAGAATCCATGTCTACCACAGGTTGATGGAAGGGTACAACCCACATCTCTATCTTGTCCTTGACCTTAGAAGAGTTTGACCATTCATGCCACTGAAAGGCCTGCTCAAGGGTTCCTTCCTGTTCCCACTGGCCTTCCATCTCATGTTCCCACAGTCCCTGTCCCTGAGTGCGCCCAGGTCTCTAACTCAGCCTCTCCAAGGTTGGTCAATTGCAGGAAGGTAGGAGAGACTTTGGGGATGAAAAGTCAGAACTCTCTTGGACCTCAAACCTTTAGCTATTAATGGAAAGTTTCTCTGTAGCAAAGAAGATGGGATCAGTACCAGACATTCTGTGGAAACATTTTGCATTTTTTTGACTTTATAATGCTTCCAGTGCCCACTATAATGGACTGGGGAATTGTTGGCCAAAATGATTTTTTCTTCAATCTGGGCTCTCTTGTAGCCATGAATGTGTGTTTTAAAAGCCAAGCATTAATATCACATTTAATTCTTTATCACTTGCAAACCACCAGAAAGTTAAGGTAGTACCTACTCCCTGGCTAAATCACAAAACTCATGGTAACATCTATGGTAGACAGCTAACAATTCAGAGAGCTACCTGTACACGTTCCTGGCTCCCGCCTCCTCTCTGGAGAAAATGAAGAGTGGGTGTTTCAGAGGGCCACCATCCTACTACGTTGGGCAGGGCTTTGTAAGAGACATTCAACCAAGGCCTCTTACTTTCAAAACTTGGAGCCACAGATACCACTTGCCATACACGCAGCTGGCAGTTCACCCACATACTCCCTCAACCCCCCAGTTGGCCTGGGCAGAGCAGGAGGAAAAGTAACGACCACTTTGGGGCAAAGACGTGCACCCCACATTCAGAAGAAGCCTTTACAGACTAGGAGCTGGGCCGACAGAACTGTTCTCTTGGGCTGATTTCAACACCTAGGGCATTTAGAAAACCACTCGGCACTCACAGAGGCAGGCAGGAGCAGGTCTGCCCCAGGGAGATTCAGAGAATGTGAAAGCCAGAATGATCATCAGAGGTGATCTAGTTCAGGGTATCTAGTTCAAACCAGTGGTCCTTCAGGTGTAATCACCAGGCAAATGTTTCGTTTGCTCCCAAAAGATTTTCTTTAAAACTTCGAATTAGTTGCCAACTTTTTAAAAAAAGTTTGTTTTTTTTAAAAGCCGTACTTTTGGCTTCTTGTGAAAAACTGGGCATCGGGCCACCACAGGCCCCTTTTACCCTGTGATAACAATGAGCTGGAGCCAGTACCCACCTCTCCCTTTAGATGGGCCACGTCTTCCCCAGTTCACCACAGCCATTGCCTAGCCTGGCCTCCTTTATGCAGTACACAGCCTGCTGGGCCCTAGTGGACATTTGAGTTTGTACTCATGGTTCAAAGCACACATGTGACATTACACGGGGTGGAGACTCACCCAGCACACGGGACACTGACAAAGGGAACCTGTCCTGGTTGGCGATGTTGGTTTCCTAGAGTAGCATGGTAGAGTGGAAAGAATGTGAAACTGAAGATGGAAGGCTTCATTTAAATCATGGCTCCACTACTTACCTCATTGTGAGGCTTTAACCAAATGAATTCCCTCCCGTGTAGAAGGGGCATAACCAAAGCCCAGGTGCAATGGGATGAGGGATGTGACAGTACTTGGCACAGGCACACAGCGGGGCTCAGTACCTCGACTTGCCTTCAGCCCTTCCTCTCTCCATCTGTCCACGAAGCCTCTCCAGATGTCCCTGAAAAAGAATAGAGGCCATGTGGTGTCACTGAGGTTGCCCTAAACCACCACTAGAGCTTATTCTTTTACAGCTTTATTGAGGTATATTTCACATACAGTAAATTTTACCCATTTAAGGTGTATAGTTCAGTAATTTTTAGAATGTTCTGAGTGTGCAACCATCATCACTATCTAATTTTATAAAATTCTCAACACCCCCCAAAAGACACCTGTGCCCATTAGCTGTCACTCTCCATTGTCCCCCACCCCCCAGTCCAAGGTAAACACTAACTTACTTTCCATCTCTATTGATTTCCCTCAATAATGCTTTGATTAACATTGGTTTGAATCCTTGTTTGAGTCCCCACATTTAATTCTTTTAAATACACTCTAGGAGTGGAGATATTGCATTATATGATAATTCTATGTTTAGCTTTTTGAGAAACTGCAAGACCATGTACAAGTTTTTATGTGGACATATGTTTTTAATTCTCTTAGGTATACACCTAGGAGTTGAATTGTTGGGTCATGTGATACTTCTGTTTAACATTTGGAGGAACCGCCTGACTGCTTTCCAAAACAGCTATGCAACTTTACATTCCCACCAGCAAGGTAGCAGAGTTCCAATTTCTCCACACCCTTGCCATCATTTGTCATTTTCCTATTTTTAAGAAAAATTATAGTCATCCTAGTGGGTGTGAAGTGATATCTCACTGTGATTTTGATTTTCATTTCCCTAATGACTAATGGTGGCACTGAGCATCTTTTCAAGCATTTTTGGGGGGACTTGTATATCTTTGGAGTAATGTTTACTCAGATCCTTTGGCCATTTAAAAAATTGGATTGTCTTTTTATTGGGTTGTAAGAACTGTTTATATACTTCAGATATACATCCCTTATCAGACATATGATTTGAAAATACATTTTCTCATTCTGTATGGGCTGTCTTTTCACTTCCTTGATGGTATCCTTGGAAGCACAAACTTTTAAATTTTGATGATGTCTAATTTATCTATTTTTCCTTTCCGGTACTTGTACTCTTGGTGTTATATCTAAGTAACCACTGCCAAACCCAAGGCCATAAAGATTTACTTTTATTTATTTTTTCTAAGAATTTTATACTTAAGCTTTCACGTTGAAGTGTTTGATCTGTTCTGAGTTAATTTTTGCATATGGTGTAAGGTATGGGTCCAGTTTATTTTTGTTGGCATGTGAATATCCAGTTGTCCCAGCACCATTTGTTGAAGAGGTGATTCTTTCCCCACTGAATAGTCTTGACACCCTTGTCAGAAATGTACTTGTCCATAGATGTGTAGGTTCATTTCTGGGATTTTACTTCTGTTCCATTGATCTATAGTCCATCTAATTCCAGTACCACACTGTCTTGATTATCTTGCTTTGTAGTAAGTTTTCAAATGGGGGAGTGTGATTCATCAACTTTGTTCTTCTTTTTCAATTTGTTTTAGCTGTTATATGTCCTTTGCATTTCCATATGAATTTTAGGATCAGCTTGTCAATTTCTGCCAAAAAAAAAATTAGCTGGGATTTTGATAGGAATTGTGTTGGATCCTCATCCATTTGGAGAGTATTACCATCTTTACCACCTTGAACTTTTTCAATAGCAACAGGCCCTGCTAGCTTCCCCCTCCATGCCAAGCATTTAGAGTAGCAGGTGCTATAATAGCCAGAGAAGCCGATATTTGTTCATAACTTGAATTTCCTATTAGTCCTGGGATGAACTGTCCACTAAAGAGGCCACTGGCCACCTGTGGCTACTGAGCACGTGAAATGGTGCTAGTCCACATTCAGATGTGCTGTACACTGACAGACATATTGGATTTCAAAGATTCATAACAAAAAGTGGAAAATATTTCATAAATAAAATTAATTACAAGTTAAAGTGGTTTAATAGTTTAGATTTCTTAGTTAAAATGAAATATGCTATTGAAATTATTTTCACTTGTTTCTTTTTAGTTTTCTAATGCGGCTACTAGAAATTTTTAAATATCTATTTGGCTTGTATTTCTATTTCTCATCACTGGTCTTGGGATTCTTAACACGGAATAAATTTAGAAGAGGCATGATGTGAGATTAAGGTTGCCCAGAATTCCCTGAACATCTGTGTAAAATCTTGTGTTAGTTATTGCTGTATAACAAATTATCCGGAAACTTAGCAGCTTTAAAAAAACCAAGTATTTATTATTACGTGGTCTGTGTGTCCGGAATCCAGGTGTAGCTTAGCTGGTGCCTTAGACTCAGAGTGTTTCATAGGCTGCAATCAAGTATTGGCCAGTGCTGCATTTCTCTCAGGGCTGGTCTGAAGGTGGATCTGCTTCCACACTTACTCGCGAGGCTCTCGGTAAGTCTCAGATCCTTGCTGGCTATTGGCCAGAGATATTAGTTTTTTGGCTCTCCACAGTGCCGTTTACAACATGGCACCTGGCTTCCTCATAGTGAGTGAGCAAGAGCGCAAGAGAGAGAGGCCACAAGCAAGATGGAAGTCACAGTTGTTTAAACATTACTATTATTATTGGAAAATAAATGTAAGGAAGCCATAGTCTGTTTGTAATCTGATCCTATCACTTTTACCACAGCCTGCTCATTAGAAACAAGTCTACGTCAAGAAACAAGGAGCCCAACTTGCTTCTTGGGTAAGAAGTGATCGCTCAAGGGTATGAATACCACGGGAATATTGGGAGCAATCATAGAAGTTGACTCTCACAGTGTATCTGTATTTTTTTTTCATAGACAGATCTAAGCTTTGATATGATTCTCAAAGAAGACATGGACCACCCCTCAACACCCCCTCTCCTTCTTGCAAAGTTTAAGAAGTAGTTTGGAGGGAAGGGAACTAAAATGGAGGTTTGGACTAAGGAAGAGATTTTCTTCTGAAATTTCAATGCTAAATACAAAATCTAACCATTTTGTCATGTTTTTTAAAAATGTAAGATAAAGGACCCATATAAGATAAAAACAATGTGCACTGAAGTGAAATAATCACAAGGTTTGTTTCTTCATATAGCTTTCTCCTAGGCCCATTAGATTTTCTGAGCTGCTAATGTTCTGTGGTCCCACCATGGGTATGCACATCTCAGAAAGACCTGGTAAATAGCCCCATGGTGTTCTGTGACAATAGATTTGAAATGCCAATACAGATCATTCTAGTTTAGATGGTTTTACAGTGTCTGGAGCCTTCTATGGAGGAGTACAGCTTCTTCTCCCTGTAATCCTTCAGGCAGGGTCACCTATACTCAAGGAGCTTGGGCCTCTGGAGAAGAGGCACTGAAGCCCACGTTGAGCTAAGCCCTTGTGGCCCCATCACTTAGCATTGCTGGAGCTATGATTCCAATCTAATGAGCTCCTCCTGTAGGGAGGGATATTAGTTTCTTCTCACTTAACACTTCCCTGCCTTTGTCAACCTCTCTCCTTGGTTCGAAAAACCAAGTATGTGGACCTCTTTCAGAGCTGAGATTTCCAGAGAAGGGCCGCGGTCAACCCTCATGATGGGGGTGGATAAAAGGGAATGCTCAGCCTCCTTATTCTGCTAGCAAGTGGAAGTGAAAGCATTATATTGGGCCAGATATGTTGTTACTCTTGGAAAATGGTTTCTGGAATCAGTGAATTCTCCCTCCCTATAATGAAGGGCTGAGCAGATGTGTGAGAGGAGGTACCCAGATATGTTCATTACTAAGCTCTTGGGGGTTGAGGCAGGAGTCGGTAGTTGAGTCACTGCAGAAGAAAATCACCATGCCATTTGAGCAAATGTGCTTTGCTTGTCCATGGCCCTTGAAATGAATCTCCATCTGTTTCTTTAAAGAAAATTCATATTTTTAAGGACTCTCAGGAAATGCCTAGTCTAATAGGCCCTCTAATGACTGCTCTAGCTCCTGTCTTCCGGTCTTCAGGCACTTTATAGAGCCTACTATTTATGTATTGGTCTGATTCTTGTCACAAGCACTGATGATGGGAGAGATTAGAGATAAGAAACCAGGCAGTCTGAGATGGAGAACACTCTAGATTCTGGCTTGGCCGACGCTGTATTGTTTCTGATCATACTCATGGGCTAGGATCAGATCCTGGACTGGGAGACAGGAGGCCCTAGGATCTAGAACCATCCCAAGGGGTCTTACTTTCCCCATCTATTGGCTGAGGGGATAGGGTTAGCTGACCTCAAGGGCCTGCTTGCTCTGCCCCTGGATGATTTCCATCTCTTCCTGGATGCAGCATGTGAAGTAGGACATGCCAAGAATGAGGGAACCCACCCTTTGGGCCTGGGGCTGCCTGCCACAGGGAGCTGGACTGTGTTCTTGTTTGAGAGGCAGAAGTTCTGCTGCTCCCAAACCCTGGCCAGTCTCTCCTGGATCACAGCCCCTGGCAACCCAGACCTCCACCTCCACCATCCAAAGCAGCCACCTGTATTAACAATTGAAAAACTGAGTGGGGTTCAGGCAGGGAGTCAGTGCTCCTTGAGACCTCAAACTGGCCGGCCAATGGATGTCCCTTTGAAAATCAGCACCTAAGAATGAGTATGCCCTTAATCATCTAACTGATCCTTTTTTTCCACTCTCTCTCCCAAATCTCAGTTGTTATAAGAATGTTCAGTGGGTTTGGAATTATTACAAATAAAAAATGCCAGAAGATTTTTGGTTAAGGAACACTGAGCTCTGCAGCTTCCGGAGATTTCTTAGTGAGGAAGGCTGTGGAAGGCACAGCCTGGCAGGCTGCCTGCTCTGAAGCGTGTGCATTCATCTGGACTTGCACGTTATGGATGGCAGCTCTGAGGAGCCCAGCAACGGAAGGAGTTAGGTTCAGACGCTCTGACATGCCTTTTAGAGCTTAAGGCCAAAAGCTAAGTGGGGCCCTCAGACCTTTGGCCTGAGCCACATCTGCTTGCTGATCCCATCCCATCTGGGGATACAGACTTTGGGAAGGACCTGGGTCGGATCGTGTGAGAAGGCCTGTGACTCAGTGTGTTTCTGAGCGCAGACCAGGTTGAAAGGTGTTTTCTCAAGCAACAGGGGCGAGGCCTATGGCTCGCAGCCTGGGAGGGGTAGCCAAGCATCAACAGGGCCGAGCCCAGATGCAAGGAGAAAGCGATCACAGCAAAGCTGCTCTATGCAAGCTGCAGGCTCCTGCTGGGAGCGGGTGTTGGATGTGGGTATGTGAGTGGGTGAACTTCCTGCCCCACTGCTGGGAAAAGCCACCCTGTAACTGGAGCTTTCATTAGGATTAATTGGGTGGACAGGCTTGGCAGGCCCTTGAAGAACACGAATACCTTTTTCCTGAGGTCTATGGCCCACTCAGAACACAGGCTTCAGCTGTTCTGGTCAGCTCTTGGGAAGCTTAAGCTTTCCTCACGGTTTGGCTACATATAACCTGATCTTTAGCCACTCCGCATTCTGCTCCCAAAGTCCTGCTGGGCTGTCACCAATGCTCATCCCTAAATCACTGATGGCTTTACAATGAGCACAAGCAGTCTCAAAAACCTAGATTATGAGTAACGGTGGATCGGTGACTTCAGTTGGAGTATCTCCTGGGGGTAGCTGCAACGGATGGGACAGCCTTGGGGCTCATCCTGCCTAGCTAAGAGGCGAAGCAAAAGTGACCAGTTGGAGAGATGTTGGAAGGGCCCTGAAAAGGAATCATGAGTCCCTAAATGCAAAAGATGGGGCGGCTGGATGCCTGCTGCATTGCCAAGCAGACCCAGCCAGTGACCAGGCTTTAAAAAAGCTCTTTCAGAAGAAATAAAAGAAGAGATGAGGCAAGGCAGATTAATAAACATGTTTTGTAGTGGTCATGTGGGGCTCTTGGCCTTGGCTATTTGTGAGTTTTCTATAACGTTGCCTTCAAAAGGCACATTGATTCTTGGTATCAAATGAAGCCAGAATGTTCAATTCTTGTATCCAACTTGGTCTCTTCCTTCTGAAGCCTACCTCCCAGCTTCAAGTGTGAAGTGCTTGGAAGAGGGTGAGGACAGGGCAGTTTGGGAAGCCATAAGCCTTTTCTTGTGATTTCTCTGAGAGATTATTTTGATATGAGGACCACTGCCCATTTAAGGCTGAGGAGAAACTTCACCCTTATAGGACTTGCTACTCTGGAGGGGCAGCTATAGCGCTCCCCCTGCCTGGCTGTCCTTGCGTTGGAAATTTGGTACTTGTTTTTTCAGAAACCTCTTAGGATGCATCAAGCCATTCAAAACACTTTCTTCTCCATTTCCTCATGTGAGCCTCGGGACAAACTGGAGTAGGCAGTACAGGGCTTAATGTAATATAATATATGATGCTCTTTTTTTCCCACTTTTATTGAGAAATAATTGACCTATAACATTGCGTAAGCTGAAGGTGTACAATGTGATTTCATATTTACATAAATTGAGAAATGAGCACTACAGTAAGTTCTGTTAAGATCCATCACCTCACATAGTTACAATTTTTGTGTGTGCGTGATGAGAACTTTAGAAATCTATTATAATGTTCTTATGGAGACTTGGCTGACCTGATGATAGGCGGTGAGAGGTTGCTGACCTAAATTTCTCCAGTTTTCTAAGGTTTTCTCAACACTCACGTGAGGAACCTATGCTGGGGAACCATAGATCATTTATGGTCAGGGACCACAGGACTAAATGAGTGTCTGAAATCACAGGAAATGAGATAATCAAAACTAGAAAACCATTTCACAGCAGGAAAATGCCAAAGCTTATCAGCAACTTAAAGAACTAAGGAGATGGAAACCTACTCCTGGAAAGCAGACTTTGTGCAATCAACCTGGGTTAGATTCTAAGTCATGGAGAGCCCCAAACTGTGTTTGAATAGTCATGATAACAGAAAGACAACTTTTAACTAGCAGCTTCTGGACCGAGCAAGTTGTAATGTGGTAAGCTCATGGGTATTCCTAGAATTCAAATACAGTGAAATACACTGGACAAAACATATCAGGAAAGCACTGAAATCTTTCTTTAATGGTTTAGGATTCTGATTGCACTAAATGGGGAGTTAAGGAGGACATTCATCTAGAAGTTTAGTTTTGCCCTATTGTGTTTTTGCCATTGTAGCTGTAAAATTCTATAAAATGATGAGATAATAAACCTTTCTGGTTGGTGCAATGGCAGAAAACATTATGGTATTACTCTAAACTAAGCTAGTCCTAGGCTACTAATGAAGGCTCCATTGGTAGTAGGTCAGAGTTCAGGATCATGGCCAAATTACACATTTGGCTGGTGCCCGGAGGCCTCACTGTGGAACTCTAAGGTCCTGGTTGTCTGAGGAAGGCCGAGCAGTTTCCACCCTATCTGCGGGAGCTGCGGCCCCTCAGGTTGACGTTCATCCCACAAACATCCTTGGTGGTGCCGCCCGCCAAGCACAGAGGTGGAACTCAGTGCGGTGGGGAGATCCCGGGCTGAATAGTCTCACTGACTGCAAGTCTAAGGTATTCATTCTTACTTGGAATCCCCTATCCTCCAGAAACTTCTCCTATCACAGGTGTGGTGTCTGGAAGGCGAGGGGGCAAGGTGCACTTTGTTAGATTTTCCAGGAAGATAAAAAGCATTGTTACCACCTATGGACTATGCAGCGTAATGCAGAAAGCAAATGAATGAGCCATGTAAGTTGTGAAACACAAGTCATGCTTCTGTTTGTTCTGTGACAGTATGAAAATTCAAAACATTGTGCCTCGAGAGAGCAAATAAAACCCACTCCTATTAGATCCAAGTAACCTGTGCCCGTCCACCCCTGACCCCCTGCCCTTGGATTCTGTCTTGCCATAGATACCTTTGCTTGGTCAGGGGAAAGTGAAATCTACAGATCCTCAGTTGTGGGCACACATAAGCAAGTCGTCTCTATGACCCATGCAAAAAGACACTTTTCATTTCCCACCAGACAGCACTTAGTGCCCTGGCTAAGACAGAAGCGTGGGCAGCAAACTCATCCCAAGTATGAAATGAAGATTATCATGGGACCGGGAGTACTTTCAGAGAATGAACACATCTTAGCTCTTCCATTAGTGAATCCAGCCCATTCTGTGGTCATTTTTGTGATCACTGTGGCTTGGGGGCTGGGTGACGGGGAGCTGCCTCTGCCTTCTCGGGGAGAACAGCGGAAAGGGGGTTACCTAATGCCACTGTGGGAGTTTTATCTGCTCCTGGATGGTTCATTGTAGGTCTATGTCTAGACTGATCACAAAAGCACCAACAAAACAAAATAAATACCTAACATCTTACAGAAAAGGCATGAAACCAGTGTGAGTGAGGAGAACAATGCCTCTGTTGTGACAGGGAGTCTTCATGAGGGTGATGGAATTCCTGCACCCCGGGTTCCAATTTGTAAGGGCAACATCGAACATCTTGAAGCAGGCCCTGGCTTGAACGCATTAATTTGGAAAGGCAATGTGTTTTGTTAGATAAGGGATTTTTTTTTTTAACTGCCACCAGGATCAAAATGAAGATCAGTATAACTAACTCCATCTGTATGTACACAGATTTCAGAAAACAGCCATGACTCTAGCTTATCAATGTAACCATTTGTTATTTCTACTCTTTCAAGGTGACAAAGTATATATAATGTGATGGAAAAGGCTCTGACTGAGTCAGTCCTGACTTTGCACTTACCTTGCTGTGTGACCTTATGCATGCATGTCTCTTAGCCTCTCTGGGCCTCAGTTTCTACATCTGTAAAATGAGGGGGTTGGAGTTGATAATCTATGAGTTCAAGACTTCAATAAAGCAGAATAAATATAACAATTTCACTGCCTATTAGTACTGGAAACCAGGGATTTTCATCCCCAAAGAAAGCTGTAATTATTATCCGTCCGAAGGAGGTTTTAAATACATTGTCTTAAACTGAAGCTGCAGATAGGTGATGGGTCACTCCAGAATCACCTGCAAAACTCTAAGTTCATGTATAACTGTGTGGCAAATATGTCATATAATTGAAGACACATCTGTTTAGCCAACAGCTTCAAGTGACCTGAGGTAGAACACTTCGACCATTCATTTGTTCATTCTCTCAACATGTACTCATTGAATGCCTACTGTGTGCCAGGCCCTGGAGAGAAGATGGCTTTCCTGGAATCCCATGCCTTCCTCTTTCCTCCCTCCCTTCCTTCTTTGTGTTTGGTTTGGTTTGTGACCTCAGGGACAAAGGGTTGGGGTAAAGATACTGCTCAGTTCATGGTACATCATGAGAGTTGGGCCAGGCAAGGCCCCTCCCTTTTTTTGTTTGACTCATTCATCTGTTCCTTTGTATCTCCAAAGCCCACTCCCATTCCCCTCCATGCAAAGACAACCATTCTAGTGTGGTCAATGTATATCTGTTCGTGTGCATGTATTTTTGTAAAGCGTGTATTGTCTTCTGTGAATATATCTTAATTCATTTCAATGGTGAGCTGCTATATAGACTATTCGGTGTCTTGTTTCTTTCACCCATACTGCTGTGTACATCCTGTTCACTGCTTCTGACCACTATGTGATGCTCTGTGTACCCTCCACAGTATACTCTCCCTGCTCGTGTGGGAGAGGTGCCCTAGTGTCCTGCAATGCCCCATGATGGCAAACAGTGCAACAATGAACAGCCTTGTGCCTGGTCCGCTATGGACCTGTGTCATACTGTTCTGCTGAAGAGACTCTTCCCCTTGGTAATCTGGATAATCACACTTTAAGCCTTTTACGCTTTCTTTGAAAACTGGACAATTTCTAACCTTTCTTCTATACTTTCTCCAAGGGACTGTGTCTTATATACTGTATCTCTAGTATATGACTGACTCAGGGTCTTGCATATGACTCAGGGTCTTGCACAAAGCACTGCTCAATAAAAGCTTGCATAATGATTACTGGATTCATCATACACTTACTAAGCACCAACTGCATGCTAGTACTCTATTTTTAATGTGATTCTTTCAAAGTAAATAAATTTATTTCTAAATATATAAAAGAGAATAAAAAGCAATGAGCTTATTTTGTTGGTTCTTTGGCAAAGCTAGCACCCCTCCTATATCCAAACTAGTGCTGTGTCCTTTCAAGAGGGACAGTGTCTTCAAATTTTCTAGAACTTTTCATTGGGGAAAAAAACCCTTCGTAGCCCATAGCACATTCTTTGGAATCTTCTCAGGGAGGCCTTTGTTTCTTGAAGGCAGATGTGATTTTTGGAAACAGCTAAAAGCTACTTGGCAGCAAATCTAGTGAATTAGGTGGGCGATCAAGCTGAAGAACATTATTTTGGATTCCAAACAAGGTGTGACTCTAAAGAAATGAGGCTGAGTTTCTCATATGGCACATAAACTGGCTCAACAGCAGTTCCAAAAGAGGACTTCCAAAAATGTTGTGGCCTTGGCAAGAAAAACATTTCTCTACCCCAGGATATACACACAACACACACACAGTGGACAGTCCTCTGGCCCAAGGTACAGACCAAGTGAACTGAAAGGCCCCTGGAATTTCGTTTTAAAAAATCAATTACACAAGTATGAGATAGAAGAGATCTGGCTTCGCAGCCATTCTTGCAAAAACATCTGGGGGTTTCAGTTGGCCATAAGCTCATCATTCATGGAGAGGGTGACATGGCTTCTAAGCAAGTGTCTGCATTCTAAGACTGCTTTGGTGGAGGTCTTGGGCCTCCGAGGGAACATAACAACCCACCCTCCACTCTGCTTGGGCTCCAGCTGCACTATGACTACAACTATGGGCATGACAGCATAGGAGGACCACCGACCCACTGGGGCCTAGGGTGGGCTGGAGGGGCTGAAGAAGCTGTTTAGAAAACAAACAAGCCACCCAGGAGAGGCAAGACTTAATGATTGAAAATTATTGTTGAAGGACAGCTGTGTGAAAAATGGTATCATCTTAATCTCATGTTGGTCTGTATGGAAGAGCCAAGGCCAATGGGTAGAAATTACAGGAGGGCAGATGAGGCTCATCCTAATAAAGATTGATTCATATTATAGAATTGTATGCTCAGTATAATCTCATATGTGAATATGCATACGCACAGGGACAAATAAAGGGCTGGAAGGACATAAATCAAATACTTAATAGTAAACACCTATGGGGAATTGAATTATGGGTTAAATGACATTTTTTAAAGCTTGTAACAAAAATGTGCTGTTAGAATTTTTATGACCTATATGTATTTGAAAAAAAATAAATTTGCTAAAGATTGGAGGTATTCAACAACCAAATAGATTGCTTTGTGACTCAGTGAGAGCCCCACCTTGGTAATCAAACAGACTGTGGGGTGAGCTAGAAGGTCCTTTTCAGCCTAGGGATTTGGTGTGCTAGTCTAGGATTTAACCTTGCTCAAGTACCAGAGTTGAGCTGGTGGAAGTTCACACTAGCATGCAATGAAAAAGAGGCCTGGAAACTTCCCACAAGATTGGGGCAACTTGCCAGCTGCCAAGCGTATTCTAAGGATAAAAGTCACCTTCACATAACTCATGTGTAGGACATTAAATCAGAGGTAGAATAAACACTTCAAAGATGAAAAGCTACCAGCTAGGTGTGAAACTGCATTCTGAACTAGAGGGATAAAAATATGGATAGGAGAAGGCACGGGTAAGAAGTTAAAAGAGGCGACTGAGTAAAAGCAAATGTCAGCAGGAGATGGTGGCTTTTCCATGTTTTGTAATAGGTATGCTTCTCCATTTTAACCCCAACCACTTAGCTGAAGCCAGCAGGCCATGTGTATGGCAGAGGAGCGGTCTTCTGCCCC
>JAVSCE010009257.1:0-25972 GCA_032199065.1 Smutsia gigantea
CTTGGCACATTTTCAAGGTTCACCCATGTCTGTAGCCTATTGGTACTTTATTCTTTTTATGGCTGAATATTCTGCTATATAGATGGATCACGTTTTATTTATTCATCCACCAGTTGACGGATATTTGAGATGTTTTCACTTTTTGGCTAGTATTTCACTTTTTGGCTATGAGGCCACCCTGAGCACTGGTATGCATGCTGTTGTGTGAGCAAGCACCTCCCTGTCTCTGGGCGCTCTATGTGGGAGTGGAATTGCCTGGCCATAAGGTAACTACAGCGAACACCTTGAGGAATTGCCAGACTGTTTTCTAAAGCACTGCACCATTTTACATTCTTCCCGATCTGCGTATGAGGGTTCCAATTTCTCCACATCCTTGCTAACACTTGTCCAATTTCCTGGTCATAACCCTAATTAGATTACTGTTCCTTGCTGTGTACATGAAGCTATGCAGTCCTCCATGCTAAACACATTTGTACGTGAATTTGTACTGACTCCTTAACATTTGAATGTTACCCATTCAGTAACTTTAGAGGCTGAGAAAACTTGGTCTTTGAATCCTTACCCTATTCCTCCCTATACAGTAGTAATTCATCTTGGCATCAATGAAGCCACCCGGTTGTCTTTACCAGTGCACGGTAAGTCACAGCCTGTGAGCCAAATCCAGCCAGCTACTTTTTTTTTGTAAATAAAGTTTTACCGGAATATAACCACACCCAGTGTGTACACAGGGCTACAGGACAGAATGCAGTACTTTGGCCCAGAAAGCCAAAAATATTTACCACTTGGCTTGTTACAAAAAAAGTTTGCCAACCCTCTCTTACACCAAAAAGCAATTATCTTCACACACCGCTAGGAAAGCTAGTGAAAACACAGAGCAGTTATTAGCCGATGACGGTACAGTCTGAAAGCTCACTGCTGCTTGACTGTATGCCACAGCTAACCTAAGAATTATCTCCAAAGTCCTCACAGGCCACTGAAGCAGTAAGACTTCTCCTCTCATAGTTAAAGAGCTGAGTCTTAAGCAATTTATGGTGCCTCAGTTCCGGAACCACATCATATTTTCCTGAAATCTCCACCCAGATCTAAAGTCTTAGGTTAATAAAGCAATTATTCAGTGCAGGTCAACACCATAAACAAAATTAAGCAACCACTCCTAACAAAAATATGAAGCAATTTAGTTAACAATTGCCTTCAAACGTCCGGCCAATTTTGTCCCAACATAACAAACAGACAGATTGTAACCAAGTTCCCACCCGCCCCAGACCCCACACTCAGCCATGGAGGCCCAGATGTCCGTCACACATGGCTGTGGGCTTCGGTTCCCACATGCCCTGTGTGCTGCCCAGGGGGAAGATCCGTGAGCAAAGGGGGCCTGGCCTCCACATGGAGCGACCCCCAGTACAGGGTAAAGACTGCAGTGGGGGTGGGGACTGAAAGAGGCTGGAGACAGCAGACAGACGGCCACCGAAGACAGAACCCTGGGTCCCCAGCACCAGAGGTTGGGGAGGAGGGGCTGGCTGAAAGCACAGGAGATGGAGAGCAGTGAGCATCACAGAAGCCAAGCCCCCCCCCACAGCAAAGTGCACAGAGCTGCTGAGGAGGGCAGACGGGCGAGCCTGGTGGCCCAAGCAAAGCCCCAAGGCAGGCTTGCCAGTGCTCCTGCTGGGGCCGCCTGAGCCAGCAGCACCTGCCTCCCACCAAGGCCCCACAGGCCGCAGACTCCCACGGCAGGTGGCAGGCATTCCTGGGTGTCTGGGTGCCTCCTCTCCTCCCACTACATCACTATGCAGAGTTGAGAGTTTATATTTACTCTTCCAGTAAATATCTACTGAGCAAATACTGTGCTCAAAAAACCTTGCACATACTGGGAGGGGAGGATGCATCTTGAAAGACACAGCTCCTTGAAAGAGTCTCTGGGCTTACAGACTGCACTTCTTAAACTGGAGAGTGTGGGCAAAGCTCCCAGTATTTTGTTAAAATGTGGGGTCTGGTTTGGGAGGCCCAGGGTGGGGCCTGAGCTTGTACATTTCTAAAACATTTTTAACTACCTCCAACAGATCGGACCCAGCTTTGAGTCACAAGGTAGGAGGCGCACGTAAGTCATAAAGGGCTGGATGAGCTGGAACCACGTTTGCGCCTCCTTCAGATGTGAAGGCTCAAGAAAAGTTCATAGAGCCCGTGCCGTGTGACATGGCCTTGATGGAGGGAGTACCGGCTTTGGAGATGGGTGACAGAACACGCGACGGACAGGTACTGGGAGGGAAGCAACAGCTCGTGTAAAGGCCCCAAAGTGAACAGCAAACGGTAACTGCCCTGAAGCGTCCTCTGTGCAGAGGGCGCCCTGACCTGTCTCTGCAGGAGGGCTTTGGGCCCCAGGCAGCACCTTGGGAAGCAGGAGTGGGGACGCGGGGATGCACCACTATGATGTGCTGCCGCTGAGGTGCTGCGCATGCGCGTGTGCCTGCTGCGGCAGGAGGCCCCTTTACTGTCCCGCCCGGAGCTGGAGAAGGGTATCCTGGCACCGTGTAGAGAAGCCTGAGTCCAAAGACAGTGAAACTAAGGATGAGGATAAGGAGTCAAGTTTCAGACCTGGGCTTTCCACAACCCCACAGGCCCAAGGATTCCGGGCCCTTTCCAACCCCGGGCATCCTGGAGCACTTCTTCCCTTCAGACATCCGTCTTTTCTCTTCCCGACTGTCAGGAAGCGGCCGGAAGCCTTTTCTCTCCATGTGCATTCCCCATCTACAAACCCCAGACGCTGAGAACGCGGACCTCTCTCCTCGTCGCCTAGTACTGACGAGGATAAACACGGCTTACAACCAGCGTGCGTGATGCAGGCGCTTCTGGCGACAGCCACTAAGGTGTTTTCTTTTTAGCAATTATTTTTTAAAGAGCCTAGTTTCACTAACGTTCAATGCAAAGCTTAGATGAGGCAAAACAAATCAGTTTCGAACAAGGTTTGGCTGAAACGCTCTACAACAGGCCTTACTCAGAATGAAGGAAAACTCGGGCCATCCTCAGGACTTAACATAAACTACTTATTCACAACAAACAGATGAAAACACAGGCCTTTGTAGGGTACACTTTGATATTTCTCCCTTAAACCGATACGTCATGTCATCACTTTGAGAAATCTCCCAGGCCACAAAAGGAAACCTTATAAATAGATACCTCAATCTCATTTAAGCGACTTAAACAATGACCTCTGTGGATATAGCTGATTTTTCACAATTTCCACTCTACTGACAGTAGGAACATGGTGTGAACTGAGAAGCCAATTTACTGAGTTAGAAAGACAGCATAGAAAAGTGCTCAAGGGAGGCACCCAACCTTTAGTTAACGGACAACACGAAAATACTGACAATCATGTGCTAATAAGGGGCCTACTTAGAAAAATAACTTAGCCCGTATTTTGAACAGTATTTAAAAAGGCACGTTTTCAAAGTATGGTTCATTCCATCCAATTTCTAAGGACAGAATCTTGTTTTTGCCTTTAAACAGTTATGCATTCCAGGTGGAAACTCAAATGTCCACCCAGAGGTGAATGAGTCAATAAAATGGGGTCTGCATACAACAGAATGTTCTTCAGCCCCAAAAACGTAGGCAATTCGGACATAGGCTGCATGCAGCAGGGATGCATCTTGATGGCCCTGTGCGAGGCGAAATAAGCCCAACACAAAAGGGACATATACTGTAAGATTCCACTCACATGGTTCAAGGGGTACCTGCAATACCCAAGTTCACAGCGAAAAAGTAGAACTAGGGCTAGAGGCACTGGGGGAAGGGAAGGCGGAGTTATTTCGGGGGTACAGGGTTTCAGTTGGGAAGATGAGAAAGTTGTGAGAATGGAGAGTGGTGACGGTTGCATGACACTATATATACTTAATGTCAATGAATCATACACTTAAAAATGACCAAGATGATAAATGTTATGCATTTTTCAGTATTTGAAAACACTAAAATGAGTCTGACACGGTGTAAGAGTGAACATATATGTCCATGCCTCTGCAAGGAAACCCCTAAATTCAAGTATTACAAGAAAATCTGGAAGCAAAACTACTCTGATGACTTGCAGGGTGTCAAGACAGCTCCTGGAGGGCTGCATGTGCTGGAGGTGACACATGACCTATGTCTCAGTCAGTCATGACCCAATGGGGTTTTCAGTCGGGTGCCCACAGGGCCTCGTATGAACAACTTCTGCCAAACTCTCTTAAAGCACAGCCATGTACTTTCTGACTTTACCCGGAAGGATAACATCTAGGTACTTCTTGGAAAGCCTCCTAAAAGCTCCTCGGTGAATGCAGACCACCTACCAAAGTTCCATTCACCCGCCTCTCCCTTACCACTACACCTACACCTCCCAGCAAAATGGGTCTTGCTTTGGGAGATTAAGTAGCTGAGGTTTTTTTTAACCAAGACCTGGTTTCTTTGACCTTTAGTGGGCTCATGGGAAAAGTAGCTGAAAAAGAAAAGGCAGCTTTGAAAGCCTGCATTCTATACTCTTTACCCCCAATGTCTCACGTTAGCTAGAATGGCTCAGGTTTGAATTTGGTGAAGAACAAATGTAAAGCTGGTACACCCTCTGCCTGCCAGCACTCTACAGGACATCACCCACACGGACCCTTGCGCATCTGGCTGCCGTCCTGCGCATTACCTGTGCGTTACAGAGTAAAGCTAGCCCTTGGCATGGCACCAACGTAAAGTAGCACCAAGCAGTAGAGGCACCTGCTTAAGGGCTGCAGAAAGTGAGAGCCATGAACAGGAGAGTCCTGCACTACAGCACTCAGGAAAATCTCCAGGCTCACTTGCTCTCACTCAGCCAAGCCCCTCTGCAAAAAGGCAGGCAGGCAGGCAGGCGGCCAGAGACAAATCACTCCACCCACAACACCGGTCTCGTGGGCCAGGCTGGTCCCACCTAAAGAACGAAAGCCCCACACACCCCAGGCTGATCTTCCAGGTGGTGTTATTAACTGGCATTCTGTATGGAAAATCAGTCTTACAGCCCCAACAAAGGGTTAAATGTCCCACAATGTGCAGAATGCCTTATTGTTCTTATGGAAATGTTTTCTCTGGAAACAGCAGGGGAAAAATAAACAGTTAACCAAAGTCTTTTTGGAACAAAGTGTTCATACTTCATTGAATGGATGTTACAGATGATCAAGCAGGAAGACCCACAAAGGCAAAGGAATCTTATCCTGGTGGTGTGCAGCACACCCAGTGACGGACAGTGCACCCAGCGCAGGGGGAGTGTGGGGGTGACATTCACGTCGTTCTCAGAGCTGGAGATGAAGAGGCTTCAAGAACAGAAGGGCCTCGAACAGCAGCTCCAAACCTGAGGCATGGCTGGGGAGGACATTCCTCAGTGGGGTCTTGGTGTGAAGGCAGACACAGAGGCAGGAAGCCCAGGAGGGGCTGAGGAATGTCAGCCTGGTGGGGTGTAAAGCTCTCCTAGGAGAGTGTTTGAAGATAAGAGCAAAAAGGGAGGAAATGAGGAACTTGAGCTTGAATCAGAATTAGGATAGTATCCGGCAGGCAATGGGGGCCCAGGGAAGGCAGGCGGGGAAGCCAGGCGATGCCAGTATTCAAGCCAGTGCTTCTGGAAGATAAATGTTGCAGGTGTACGTAAAATGAATTTCTTCTGCCTGAGAACAAGAGGGCAAGGAGGAGGATCCTGCCGGGTCCCGAACTCTGTCTTTGGACCAGACAGAAACGAGGGATCAAACCAACCCAGGGCTGAAAATTAACATCAATAAGGGCTCTGGACATTGTGAAGAGCTAATGATGTCATCACAGACAGACACAGGGTGGGGGCAGGGGGGCAGAAGCAACCAGGTCGGCTGGTGGTGCCATGACATCGGGCTTGAGTGATTTGGAAAATCCAACACCAAACATCAAAATGAAAGGAGGAAGAATGACTTTTTTTTTAGGTCCTATATTGTATTTCCAAGGCCATGAATAACATCTGTAATTTTTCAGTCATGACGGTCTCAGGAATGCTCCACCGTCCAGACAATAAGCTGGATGCATGACCAGGCAATGCTTTCTGACAGACCAACATTCACCCAAGTCACCTCCTTAGTCTGCTCAGCCGTGATACTCTCCTTGGGCTCAGCTGCTTCCGACAGGAAACCTGACACACGCAGGAAAGGTAGCAGGTTGCAAAATGCTCTGATAGTGCACCTCTGAATAACCGGAGCCTGACCAACACTGACAACTCCTCCCCCATGTGTGTACACTTTTACAAAGAGGAATGACCAGTCCCTGTTGCAGGGGGAGCAATGGGTAGCTGGGCAGCCCAGCTTCGAGAAGGCTCTTGCCCCACAACTGCTGCAGCCTAGGCACCCGACCGCAGGCCGGCTGCTGCCAATCTGCCCTAAAGCAAGGTGGGCCCACGGAGGGGCAGGGACTGAGGAGCCCAGAGGAGATGAGGAGTTGTCAGCTACACCTGCTCCTGCAAAAGTGGAAGCAAAGCAAAGGGATAAATCTTCTGACAAAAAAGTGTAAAAGGAAAACAGGCCGCAGGATCTAGCCACAAAACCACAGGCGATACACCTGCAGAAAAGGGAGAAACTAAAATGGCAGAGGGCCTCACCTCTGAAGATGCGGGACAGTCTGATTAGTACCGTACATCGTGTGGTATCAGTGGTCCTTGTCTGCTTGAACAATCCAGGAATAACTCCTCCACTATTGTGGAAACATAAGCTTTTTACGAGCCTTACAAACATTTGTAAGAACAAGAGATTCCCACCTCATCCCAGTTTAAAAGAAAAACAAAACAAAAACAGAATATTTACACATAAGAGGTGAAATCATTCGCTGACTGTTTCATTTCTGGACCAACTCGAAAACAGTGGAATATTAAATTCCAGGAGGCTCTGGCCTCATATTCCATGGGGTGGGGGGTATTTTTAATATCTGACAAGACAAGCACACTCAACGGTCACCTGGAGTCACAGTTGGGCATTTAATACGGCTCACACTGTTAAACTTACCATGGTTCCTAAAGAAAACCGCTTCTTGATCCTTGCTTTCCCTGTCTACGGACATGGCTAGTCCATTTTCTGTAATGACTTTGTCAATGTGCTAGCGAAGAGCTGAGAATTTGAGCTCCCAGTGCTTATATTAAGTTGCGAAGGAGCAGGCCCTGCGATGGAATGGCCTAGCAACATGGAAGACACTGGCCCTTCACACCATCATAAAGAAAGTTTGCCTCCATGGTTTAAGCTGTTTAAAAGATAATCACAATGTAACATGCAAAATATATAAAGAACTCACAAACCTCACCAGCCAAAAAGCAAATAAGATGATTAAAAAATGGTGGAGGATATGAACAAACACTTCTCCAAAGAAGAAATTCAGATGGTCAACAGGCACATGAAAAGATGCTCCACATCGCTAATCATCATGGAAACGGAAATTAAAACCACAATGAGATATCACCTCACACCAGTTAGGATGGCCAACATAGAAAAGAAAAAGAATAGGAACAACAAATGCTGGTGAGGATGTGGAGAAAGGGGAACCCTCCTACACAGCTGGTGGGAATGTAAACTAGTTCAACCATCGTGGAAAGCAGTATGGAAGTTCCTCAAAAAACTCAAAATAGAAATACCATTTGACCCAGGAATCCCACTCCTAGGAATTTACCCTATGAATACAGGATCCCAGTTTCAGAAAGACATATGCACCCATATGTTTATTGCAGCACTATTTTCTTAATATAATTTATTTTATTAACATTAATCTACAATTACACGTGCAATATTATGGTTATTAAACTACCCCCTCATCAGGTCCCCCCCACCAACCCCATTACAGTCACTGTCCATCAGCATAGTGAGATGCAATAGAATCACTATTTGTCTTCTCTGAGTTGTACTGCCCTCCCCATGCCCCCGCAACATTACATCTGCTAATCGCAATGCCCCCTTTTCCCTCTTATCCCTCCCTTTCCGCCCATTTTCCCCAGTCCCTTTCCCTTTGGTAACTATTAGTCCGTTCTTGGGTTCTGTGAGTCTGCGGCTGTTTTGTTCCTTCAGTAGTTTTTCTTTGTTCTTATACTCCACATATGAGTGAAATCATTTGATACTTGTCTTTTTTGGCTTGGCTTAGTTCACTGAGCATAATACCCTCTAGCTCCATCCATGTTCTTGCAAATGGTAGGATTTGTTTTCTTCTTAGGGCTGAATAATATTCCATTCTGTATATGTACCACATCTTCTTTATCCATTCATCTACTGATGGGCACTTAGGTTGCTTCCATTTCTTGGCTATTGTAAATAGTGCTGCAATAAACATAGGGGTACATCTGTCCTTTTCAAATTGGGCTGCTGCATTCTTAGGGTAAATTCCTAGGAGTGGAATCCCTGGGTCAAAAGGTATTTCTATTTTGAGTTTTTTGAGGAACCTCCATACTGCTTTCCACAATGGTTGAACTAATTTGCAGTCCCACCAGCACTGTAGGAGGGTTCCCTGTTCTCCACATCCTCGCCAAGATTTGTTGTTGTTTGTGTTTTGGATGTTGGCCATCCTCACTGGTGTGAGGTGATATCTGCATTTCTCTGATGATTAGTGATGTGGAGCATCTTTTCATGTGTCTTTTGGCCATCTGAATTTCTTCTTTAGAGAAGTGTCTATTCATGTCCTCTGCCCATTTCTTAATTGGATTATTTGCTTTCTGTTTGTTGAGGTGCATGAGTTCTTTATATATTTTGGATGTCAACCCTTTATCAGATACGTTTTTTATGAATATATTCTCCCATACTGTAGGATGTCTTTTTGTTCTACTGATGGTGTCCTTTGCTGTACAGAAGCTTTTCAGCTGGATATAGTCAAGGTTGTTCATTTTTGCTTTTGTTTCCCTTGCCCGGGGAGATATGTTCATGAAGAAGTTGCTCATGTTTATGTCCAAGAGATTTTTGCCTATGTTTTTTTCTAAGAGTTTTATGGTTTCATGACTTACATTCACGTCTTTGATCCACCTTGAGTTTACCTTTGTGTATGGGTCTAGACAGTAGTCCAGTTTCATTCTCTTACATGTAGCTGTCCAGTTTTTTCAACACCAGCTGCTGAAGAGGCTGTCATCTCCCCATTGTATATTCAAGGCTCCTTTATCAAATATTAATTGACTGTATATGTTTGGGTTAATGTTTGGATTTTCTCTTCTGCTCCACTGGTCTGTGGGTCTGTTTTTGTGCCAATACCAAATTGTCTTGATTACTGTGGCTTTGTAGTAGAGCTTGAAGTCAGGGAGTGTAATTCCCCCTGTTTTATTCCTCCTTCTCAGGATTGCTTTGGCTATTCAGGGTCTTTTGTGGTTCCGTATGAATTTTAGAATTATTTGTCCCAGTTCATTGAAGAAAGCTGTTGGTAGTTTGATAGGGATTGCATTGAATCTGTAGATTGCTTTAGGTAGTATAGCCATTTTGACAATATTTATTCTTCCTAGCCAAGGGCATGGGATGCATTTCCATTTGTTAGTGTCCTCTTTAATTTCTCTTAGGAGTATCTTGTAGTTTTGAGAGTACAGGTCTTTCACTTCCTTCGTTAGGTTTATTCCTAGGTATTTTATTCTTTTTGATGCCATTGTGAATGGAATTGTTTTTCTGATTTCTCTTTCTGTTAGTTCATCGTTGGTGTATAGGACAGCAACAGATTTCTGTGTGTTAATTTTGTATCCTGCACCTTTGCTGAATTCAGATATTAGTTCTAGTAGTTTTGGAACGCAGCACTATTTACAATAGCCAAGGAATAGAAGCAACTTAAGTGTCCATCAATAGATGAATGGATAAAGAAGAGGTGGTACATATACACAATGGAATATTATTCAATCATAAGAAGAAAACAAATCCTACCATTTGCAACAACATCGATGGAGCTAGAGGGTATTATGCTCAGTGAAATAAGCCAGGTGGAGAAAGACAAGTACTAAATGATTTCACTCATCTGTGGAGTATAAGAACAAAGCAAAAACTGAAGGAAGAAAACAGCAGCAGACTCACAGAACCCAAGAATGGACTAACAGTTGCCAAAGGGAAAGGGACTTGGAAGGGTGGGTGGGAAGGGAGGGAAAGGGGACTAAGGGGAATTGGAATTCACACACATAATGTAGGCAGGGGGCACGGGGAAGGTGTACAACACAGAGAAGAAAAGTAGTGTCTCTATAGCATCTTACTATGCTGATGGACAGTGACTGTAATGGGTATGTGGTGGGGACTTGATAATGGGGGGAATCTAGTTACCACAATGTTGCTCATGTAATTTTACATTAATGATACCAAAATACAAAATAGTAAAAATAGAAAGATGAGCAATAACAAGTACTGGGAGGAATTGGAAAAAGGGAACACTTGTGCACTGTCAGTGGGAAAAAAATTGGTGCAACCACTAAGACAGCAGTGTGGAGTTTCCTCAAAGATGAAGACTAGAACCACATGACCGAGCAATCCCACCTCTGGGTGTTCATCCAAGGAAATGAAAACACTGATTGAAAAGATATTGGCACTCCCATGCTCCTTGCAGCATCATTTACCATACTGAGACATGGAGACTATCTGTCTATGAATGGTTGAAGGATAAAGAAAATGTGTATATACAAAAAGCCTGAGCTCATAGTTACCGAGACTAGAGTGGTGGCTGCCAGAGGCAGGAGGCAGGGGGTGGCAAGGAGATCAAAAGGCACAAATTTTCAGTTATAAAATAAGTACTGGGAATGTAATGTACAGCATTGTGACTATAGTTAAAAATACTGTATTGTATGTTTGAAAGTCTCTAAGAAACTAAATCTTAGAAGTTCTCATCACAAGAAAAAAATGTTTCAACTATGTATGGTTATGGATGTTAACTAGACTTATTGTGGTGATCATTTTACAATATATATCAAATCATTATATTGTACATCTGAAACTAATATGCCAATTATACCTCAGAAATAATAAAACATAAAAACTTATAAAAAAAGATAGTCACAATGGTGTGTGGCTTTTTAGAACTGTAATACCTATGTTAGGAATTGTGTACAAATCAAAATGTCTCTGTGCCAGTTCTCAAAACCAGGAAAATCTCAGTTCCAAAAGTAAAATGTCCTTTCTTCGTGGTTCACAAAAACATCAAAAAGAAAAATGATAAAGTGCCCAAAAAACCAAAACCCTGCTTCCTATGCTTTGGTCCAGATGAGCAAGTTGGCATTTAACCAGTCCTTAGGAGCATCAGGGCCCAATGGTCTGAAGAGTCTACCACACTCCTTCCTGCTCCCCTGCCAAAGTGAGCGATGGTCACAGGATGCCCTAAGATGAAGGCAGGCATGGCCTGGACACAGGGACACAGCCAGGCTAGTGCACAGGGCCACACTGATGCTGATGAGATGTGTGAAAGAGGACAAGGTTGTCTACAAAGGCATGCGGTGACGACCAAGAATCGTGAGGGAAAAGTGCACTGGACGGCAAGGGTAAGACCTGTATGCTGCGGTGGGTGTGATTAACAAGCAGAAGTCCAAGCAGAAACACGAAAGGCACTGATGGCTCAGGGAGAGGCTGTGAGAAAGGAGAGGGATTGAACTGGCATCAGACAGGCAGAGTAGCGGCTCACAACCCAGGCCAGCTGGACAGGGAACCAAAGGGGAGATTTATACACCCTGGGGCCAGGGTAGCGCCCCAGGTGTGTGTGCTTCCACTCCAGGTGGAGCCTCAGGACTCTGCACGTTCCTCATGATCACGTCAGCACGACACTCCAGAGAACACAGGCCAATCCATGGAAGGGATGGTCAGGGCCAGTCCCTGGAGAGCAACACTTGGAGCGTTTCTGAACAGCAGTGTGTGTCCAGGACAGTTACAGTCCAGGAGAAAGATATGCCAAGAACCTATTCCAATACTATGCCAGTGAACAAGCTGCCTCCCACCTCCAGATCCACCCTCACGGCCCTACACTGAAACCTGGCACCAGACCCAGTGACCAGTTCTCCTTGACCAGCTGGTCCCATGGTGAGCTCCCTGCTGGAGGGACCCTGGAGGAGGACAGGGCTTCCCTTCCAAGCTCCAACCTGTTTTCCCTCCGGCTGCTTACTGGAGAAATGCCTAGTGGCAGGGTTAGTGGCACAGGAGGCTTCCTTGCGAGCTCCATGGGCACTGTGGTGAGCACCACCCCAAGGAGCCATAGCAGCATCGCCTCGATGGCTGCCCAGAAGGTCTCACTGGTGGCCCCTTATAGCAGCAATGCCTGCCTCCTTTACAGGTCTCTTTACTCCATGGCAATTAATCACTCAACAATAGATTGATAAGCAGCATCTGTTAATACTTAATGATTTCTCTGCACCAGGGGCCAGCGAGCTTTTTCATAAAGGGCCGTAGAATAATAAATATTCTAGGCTTTGCGGGTCTCAAAGTCGCTATGGCAGGTGTTCAGCCTTGCCTAACAGACAAGCCACGAGCAAAGGGCTGTGTTGGTGTTTGGATCGCTGTATGGTTTCCATCTCCTACCTGGACCCTGAGAGAAATTCCACAGGAGCAGCACTGTAGTGGAGCCCATGCCCTGCAGTGAGGAGGGACTCATCAAATCCCGTTAGGGCGCAGGTGGGGAGGGGACGTGGCAGCAAGCATCAGGCAAGGTTTCAAAAGACTAGGATCCAAGACCTGCTTCTGCCCCCTTCCTCGATTTGGAGAAAGTCACTTAAATTTTTGTCTCGGTTTTGTCATCAAAAAGCAGTGGTAAGAGTGGGTTATCTCATATCCCCAGACAATCAGGAGTGTAAGAGAGACAATTATGAAAATATTCTGTAAGCTCTAATGTAGCGGGCAAGTCTATTTACAAACCATTTCACTTGTTATAATTCATTGGGGTCCAAAATGGGATGACAGCCTAGCCTAGGCATCTGGCTGCTCAAGGTGGGTAACAGGTGATCCCATTCTTGATGTCAATAGGAGGAAACTAGAAGCTTAAGTGGTAAAGGGAGACCGTGTCCTTTATAATGCCCCAAGCTATCTAGGTAGAGTGATTTCTAAGTGCTTTTATGTAAGATTGACTAAAAAAAAAAAAAATCCTGAAGCTGTTATCCTAGATGTTCTTATTGATTACTTTAAGCCTGAAGTTTCTTTTTTCCTTGTTCAGCTACTCTAGCCTTACAGAAATAACTGAAGTATGGGAAAGTTACAATTTATAAATGGGGTATTTTACAAAAATTTAGCTTAAGTGAATTATGTGGAAACCAGACCAATGCTTCCCACATAACAAAACGTGATTGAAAGGGTAGTTAAGTTCTCAGGCGAAGACACAAACACCTCTTTAAAATAAGTCATGGTTTACTTATTGTGGATTTGCAACAAGGCAAAGGGTAAAAAATGGAAATGCACATTTCCCCAGATGACCCTTCCACAAACACAATATCCACAGATCAGTGTTTGTAGCTCCAGCACAGTTCTTAGTTAAAAGTTAAAATAGGAGCTACACTTTCCAGAAACTCCATACTGAGCAAGGGACAGAGGCAAAGATGCCCAGCAGGCTCCCCTTCCTTCTTCCCTCTGTGGGGGCAACCCCAGGCCCCCTGGGAACCCTAAAAAGCAATTTAAAACGTACCCTCTTAACCATTTTCAAAGTTAAGTTCGGCAGCATTGTGTCCCGTATCATACAGAACAGATTTCTAGACCTTCATCCTGCAAGACACTGTACCATCAAACAACTCCACACGTCCCTCCCCAGCGCCTGGCAACCACCATCCTGTTTTCATGACTCTGACACTGTGGGGACCTCGTGTAAGTGGGATGACAGTGTTGTCCTTCTGAGTCTGGTTAAAGCACCGAAGGTTCGTCCAAGTTGCAAGGAGAGTGAAGCACCCTTTCCTTCAGGCTGTATAATGTTCCACTGTATGTACGCGCCATATTTTTATCCTCTTGCCCGTTGACGGACACTTGGGCTGCTTCCGATGCCTGCAGCCCCTGCACCCTGGGCGGATGCGTATACTGACATGGCCACCTGGACAAGCAGAACACATAACTACAACTCTGCCACGTGTCTGTAAACCAAAAGGTCTCTACAAGGAATGTTCACACTAAGCTAAAACCCGGAAACAATCCAAACATCCAATAAATGAAAGGTGGGCCAGCCACACAATGCAATGCTAGGCCATGCTTCTCTACCTGGGCCCTAGTGACATGTGGGCTGGGCAATCCTTATGGTGCAGGCTGGGCTGTGCACTGTAGGACGATCAGCTGTATCCGTGGTCTCTACCCCTAGAAGCCAGGAGCACACGCCCCCGCACCCCAAGAAGTCTCTGGTTATTACTGTCACCTGGGGGACAAAACATTCACCCCCAGTTAAGAACCACATTCTAGAGAAAGGATGAAATACCTAATACGACCAGTAGAGCACTTTTGAAACACAAAAAACAAGACATATCTAAAATCCCATTTCACCCAGCCCTGTACAACCCGTGCACGACACAGGAAGCAGGCAGCCACTGCCTCACACACATCTTCCCTCTGGTCTCTACTGCAAGGCAAAAGGCCAGCCAATGTGACCAGGAGGAGCTGCTATGTTTAATAAAGCCCCACATTACCATGCAGAACAGGCTTATGGCTCTGGACCCCATGAACCCTGCCCCAATGTCACACACCCGCAAGTAAGGAGCCTTGCCTTTTCTCTCAGAGAAAAATGGTGTGGTCTCCAGGCTGTGTTGGCTGGGCCCCTCTACTCACACCCCCACCGCCATCCCTAACACATTGCACCTGGCTCGCCCACTCACCCTTCAAGACGCTACACTAGGCCCACTGCCACCACCACGGGACTAGATGCACCCCCCTCCCCCGGCTGCCCCGCGGGGCCCTGCTCCCAGCCCCATTCATGGTCGCCAGCTTAGGTCTCTAGCCCTGAAGCAAGACTCCCTGCCTTTGAGGGCAAACCCAAGAGATTTCTTTCCTTCTTCCTGTCCTGAACCGATGCCTATAGCAAGGGAAAATTTCCAGAAAGGGTGAACACACCATCAGTCAAGAGTGAGGTTCCTGTCTAAAGCCCCATTTACAGCCCAGGACTATGGAAGGAAACACCCACCAGTCCTGGTCTTTCAAGGTGGTCTCAGAAGCATCACAACCTGTTGGGGTAAAACACCCCGAGCGGTTCCCCCAAGCTGGGAATGCAGATGTGCCCCAATCTGATGCTTCTCTCGTGGTGGGTTTTTGGAAAACAAGCAGTTGGACCATGTATGCGCCCGTTAAACAGAGATGACTGGAATTACTTCATTTTGCATTTTCAAAGTGAAAAAGTGTCGGAAAGAGCTGATAGGCAATCAAGGGACAGGAAGAGGAATGGCGGGTGGCTGGAACAAAGCGTCCCTGCTTGCAGAACACACAGCTGTTTATTTTAAGGGACGTTCCCAGCCTATGCCCTTTCAAAGGGGCCACGCTTGTGCCTTTCAATAAGGCTGCCAGTGTGCCCTGCCGCGGGGGACACAGCCAAGGTTAGCTCACCTTGCCTCCTGGTGAGCTCGGAGGTCCCTGGAATCCTGCCTCTCACCAGCCTTTAAAGCAGGGAAGACCTCAGCCATCTCAAGGGCTTGCTTTCTTGTCAGAAAAGTCCTCAGTGATGTCGCCACAGACTGAATGTTTCCCCTTAAAACTCACATTGAACCCTAATCCAGAATAGGATAGTGTGAGGAGGTGGGAGAGGTGATGAGGTCCTGGGGCTGAGCCCCTGGGAGTGGGACTGCTGCCCTACAAAGGAGGGCCATGGAGCCCCTTGCCCCACCGCCAGTGAGCACATGCTGGAAAGGCGGCTCCCAACCGCGAAGCAGGCCCTCCCCAGATATGGAATCCACCAGCACCTTGACTGTGGGCTTCCAGCCTCCAGAGCGGCGAGCAGTAAATGTCTGTGTTTATAAGCCACCCAGTGTGTGGTGCTTCTGTTACGGTAGCCCGAACAAAGGCAGCTGAACAGGCCTGGCAGAGCCGACGTGGCACAGTGTGGATGACAGAACCCTGGGCCACACCCTGGAGGGCTCAGCCTAAGGGAAGGAGACCTGTACAAACGATGCAGCTCTCCAGAGAGTCCCAGGGGGAAGTGGCAATGTGGTCCTCCCCAAGGTGCTGGTCTTCCAATCTTTTAAGCAGCTGAAAATCTGAATTTTTATGGGTAATTTCCTCATCCTCAAACGTCACTGCTGCTTTGCTATTAAAACCAGGTAAGACAAAAGGAAGAAAAAAGTCACATTGGAAGGTCACATGCACGGGACCCCCACTGGGATGCAGGTTTGCATCACGGCCATCCCGTCACCCACAGCTTCTCTGCTGGGTCAGAATGCACCACATCACAGTGACCCTACACCAATGCAGTTTTCCCCACGTCCCTGGCCGCTTTCTCCTTGTCCATGATGCTGGGGACATGCCTACCTCATATCTTCGCTGCCTTTCCAAACTGAGACCCCCAGGGCTGTCTTCAAGCCCAGATTCTCCAGGCTTCCCATCACAATCCTCAGAAGCAAGCCCTCCACCCATTACTAGAATCAAGCCATCTCAGTGGCTGACAGCGCTGCTCTCCCAGAGTTGAAACCCATCACAGAGACGGAAGAGCCACATCCCCCTGCAGCCACATCCAGGAGGCAGTCCTGACAGGAAACAGAAGCAGACGCCAGCTAGAGGCTTCTGAGCAGCACCTTGGGTCTTAGCCAGCAAAGGGTAGGAATGTCTGGTGCTGCCGTGAAGACACACAAGGCTGCATATACAGCCACTAACGTGCAACCAGGAAGGATGGGCGTGAAGTGTCACAGAGCCTGGGTGGTACAGAGCCACCGGCCGTGCAGACACGGATGTGCACGGAGCTGGGTATCAGGATAGCAGCACACCCAGAGGGTCTCGGGTGCCAGTGTTCCCCTGAAGGGCCTGGGCTGAGGTTCTCGGAAAACTGGAATGATTTGTCCAGAAGACTTGGATCCTCTATGATAAGTCAATTCTTTATAAATCCAAACCATTTTCCTTTGTGGTTTGTAACTTTAAAAAGATCAACACCAAAAGGAATAGTTTTAAACAGCAAAACTTTGTTAGCTTTTGTAATAATAAAAAAAAAGTATTAAGGGGTATAATTGATCACTATGTTTGGGAAACAGGCTAAGAAAATTTTTAATGTCTTGCTGTATATGAGTTTTCACTTAAGCCATAGTGTTTTTGCCCTAAAAATCTACCAGTTAAAAAGAGTCTTTAGGTTTCTCATCTAATGCCTGCACTTCTTGCCAGCAAAGGAGAAAATGGTATAATGTGCTTTAAAAATATATTTTATATATACATATGTATATATACAGGTATCATGGAGAAAGACAGAGGTTTGGCTACTTACATGAACCATTTAAATGCAACAGCCCTGCATGAAAGCAGGTTTTTTATTACACTGAATACATTACTCATGTCATCAGTAATATTTCTCCAGGGTGAAGTTAGAGCCAAACCAAAATAGCCAATCTAACTTGTACCCACCCACTGCCCCCCTCCACCCCGTCCCATAAAATATAGAAAAACACCGAAGATTTAAGCTGCTCCAATCATGATACTGTACAGATATCAGGAATCCTTTGCTGACTTTTTCCAACAGCCAACCTGTGCACGCTAAATCTTCAATCCTGAAATGTTATGTTCATTTCACCTGAGCTCATTCATTCACCCTTTAGGGGGGGGGGGAAAGGAAACAATCTTAAGTCCTTTAAAAAAGAAAACAAAAAACTCAAATTGGTGCTACAGTCTCAGCAAGGCAGGATACAGTCAGTAGCTGGGTGATTGTGCTGTGGGGAGGGAGGCAACCTTTTACCTGATGGCTGCAATCTACTTAGCAGCCCACCTCTACTCTTTCCCAGGTTGAAGACGGAATGGTTCACCTCATCTGAAAACCATGGGTTCACTATGGGTCTCGTTTATGATGGGGAAAAGCGTGCAGAGCAAGGCACAGGGACGGATGATGAGAGCCTGGCACAGCCCTGAAGTCACATACGTCGGGGATGCACGTGGAAGGAGTCACCACTCCTTCCTGTGCCCAGCGGTTCAGCACTCAGTCAAGGCAAAGCTTCAGCATAAAGGCCATTTTTGAAGCTGGCCCCAGCATGGCTTCATTCCATCTCTTGTGCTTTATTCAGTCATTTTGCAAAATCTGATGCAAAATATACTTTTATCTCTTAGGACCGGTAGGGGAATATTTGGATTTTCACCAGTGTTCAAAAAAAGCAGGGGAGGCAACTATCTCCTATGGAAGCCAATAAAAAAATACCTGCCCAAGGGTTCTGAAAACAAAAAACAGTTTAGACAACAGTGGCAGACCCCAAACATAGCTAAAATACTTAACGCAGCTGGAAAGGGTTGTTTTCACTATATCTGACATCAACAGCACATAAAAAAAATCATTTCTAAGAGCAGAGACAGCTTATAATTATATGATTTAAAAGACAACAAAATTTAAAACATCAGTAAATTACGAAGGAAAAGGTAATTGTTAATATTCCTGCTTGTCTTTAAAAAGAGGTCCTTGAACATCTCAAACATCTGTCATACATGGCATTCTTGGATGTGGTTTTGACATGAAACATGGTAAGATTACTGGTGCCATTTACTTGGCATCAAAATCATTGGAGGATTTTGCAATAAGATCTGCATTGCACGTTCCTATTTATTCTGACCCTTCTCAATTTAACACCCCAACTTTCCATAGTGCAACCCCAACTTTAGAATGCCACCCTGCCTTCTTCAAGCTCATCTCATTCCTTCCCACTTCGTGTTTGCAGAGTCCCCTCTGCCCATCCGCCAGCTTCCATCTCCACATTTAGAAACACCTGTGGGATAAGACATCAGGCAAGTGTTTTCTTCTCAGTCCTCCAGGAAAGGACTGAGGATCCTGAGGAGGGTGACCCGCTGTGGCGGACCCCATGCATAGGGAGCTTGCACAAGAAGGGCAGAGCTCAAATTGGAATCCACCGCAGCTGTGAAAATGGGGGAAGATGTAGAATAAAGGTAAGAGCCCCAGTGGGCAACCCCTTCTGGATGAGTGCCTTTCTGTGATGGAGACTTCCGGCCTTGGCTCTTACACTGTGGGAGGGACTGGACATTGGCTGCAGCCCCCACTACCCTCTCCCCTTGCAGATCAGGCACCATGAATGGAACACAGCAGCAGCTTGACGTGCAGCTAGGTATTCTCCTGACCTGACATGAAAGGCTGCAGTGGGAATTTGATTTTCCAATGGAACTGCTCATACCTAAGATTTACTTGGTAAGGACCTTTCCTCAGAATCTAACAAGTTTGGCTATTCCTGAGAAAGCTGCCATCTGCCTTTACAGGAGTCCTCAGGTAGCCACTAGGGTTAAAAAGCAAGATTTTCATTTAGGGAAACTTCATATTGAACAAATATATGAAAGAAAACACACCCAAGACTCAAAAACATTACATGAACTTCTTCCTAAGACCTACCCTTGTGAATTCTGTTGCCACGTACCTCCCCTGAAGGGTCAATGTGCCAGACTTAATCCTAAAAGCACAAACCAGGTTGAAGAGCTGGGAAAATACCTCCCAACAGAGGCTTTCCATTAAAAAATGTGGAGTGCACGGGTGGTTTGCGTCTAACTAACAAGAAATCCTAGACTGTCCTCTGTTCCTCCAACTGGGTTACAAGTGTGGTTCGCACTATGAAAATTCACCAACGTCCATGCTTACAATGGGGGCGCTTTTTTATGTGTAGATTATAACTCCAGGAAAAAATGTGCAACTGTTATGGGCTGTACTGTGTACCAAAAAAGATCTGTCAAGGTCCTAACTTCTGGAACACGGGGATATGAGTATGTTTGGAAATGGGGTCTATGCACATGCAATCAAGTTAAGATGAGGTCATCACTTCGGGAAGATGGCAGTGTGAACAGGGCGGCAGAAATCTCCTCCCAACACTGTATTTATCTACAAAAACACAGCAAATACATCTATTCGTAAAGAGAGACTAGAATACACAGGAAAGAGCACAGCGTGAAGCTACACCCGACAGGACTCAGCACCCCAAGAGGCGGGTAAGACACGGAGCCGCGACCCGGTGGGACCCAAGCACTACCCTACCACAGCGCACCGGCAGGAGGAGAGGATTCAGAGCCGGGAGGGAGTGGAAGTACACCTGCAAAGTAGCCAGCCCCGGTGATCTGCGTGGGGAGCGCTGACCCACATTGCGCTGTTCAGCGGAGATTGGAGAGACAGGGGCAGGATCTGAGTGGTGGAAGGGGCCAGGGTGTTTGCAGCCGGCTCCCAGGAAGGAAAAAAAAAAGCGCGCGCTTTCTTCAGCATTCCTAAAGAGACAGGAGCCCAGTGGAGGAGCCGGATCGCCCCTGCACACTCAGCCCAGCAGGCTGGGAGTCCGGGGGAGTTTCAGACGCCTTAGCTGGCGACTGAGGTAGCGTAGCCATACTTGCACTTCTCACTGAGATCAACAGCCTCCTATTCGTTCCCACCCCCACCAGAGCGATAAAGGGCCCTGCGGAGCGGCGCAGTCACAGCTGTGGAATAGTGGGGCAATAGCGTCACCTACAGCATTCCCACAGAATATACGTCCGGTGGGCATTTTTTTTGTTTTCTTTTGTTTTGTCTTTTTCTTTCCTTTCTTTTTTGCTTTTTTTCTTTCTTCTTTTTTTTCTCTTTTATTTTCTTCTCTTTTTAAAGTCTTAAAGAGCCCAGCTGACATACGTGGGAACTATCAGTGACCAATTCTATAGCCATGAAAAGACAGAGGAATACGGTTCAGACCAAATTCAACCAGACAACCCCAGAGAGGGAGTCTGAAGGGATGGAAATGCACACTCTTCCTGAAAAACAATTCAGAATAAAAGTCATATCCATGCTGATGGAGGTACAGAGAAATATGCAAGAGCTGAGGGAGGAAGTGAGGGAATTGAGGAAAGACAATGCAGAAAATCAGACGAGCGATGGATGGGCTTAACAGCAGAATGCATGAGATGCAAGAGACTGTTAATGGAATAGAAAACAGAGAACAGGAATACAGAGCAGCTGAGGCAGAGAGAGATATAAGGATTTCTAGGAATGAAACAATATTAAGAGAACTGTGTGACCAATCCAAATGGAACAATATTCACATTATAGGAGTACCAGAGGAAGAAGAGAGAGAAAAAGGGATAGAAAGTCTCTTTGAAGAAATAATTGCCGAAAACTTTCCCTCACTGGGGAAAGAAGTAGTCTCACAGTCCACCGAAGCTCATAGATCTCCCAACACAAGGGACCCAAGGAAGACAACACTAAGACACATAATAATTAAGATGGCAAAGATCAAAGAGAAAGAAGGGTATTAAAGGCAGCTAGAGAGAGAAAAAAGATCCCTTACAAAGGAAAGCCCATCAGACTATCATCAGACTTCTCAACAGAAACCTTACAGGCCAGAAGAGAATGGCGTGATATATTGAACATTATGAAACAGAAGGGCCTCGAACCAAGAATATTGTATCCAGCACGATTATCATTTAAATATGATGGAGGGATTAAACAATTTCCAGACAAACGAAAGTTGACAGAGTATGCCTCTCATAAACCACCACTACAGGATATCTTAAATGGACTGCTCTAGATGGAAGCACACTTAAGGCTAAAAACATGTCACTAGAGAAAATAAAATCATAGCAAAGAAAGCAGACGATCCAAATACTAACTAAAGGCAAAGAATAAAACACCTAGTATAGAAAGAATGGAGGAGGAGGAATAAGAAGGGAGAGAAATAAAGAAACATCAGACCGTGTTTACAATAATTTAACAAGAAAGTTAAGTTAGATTGTGAGATAGTAAACAAGCAACCCTTGAACCCTTGGTAGCCATGAATCTAAAGACAGCAACGGCAATAAGTACATATCTATAAATAATCACCCTAAATGTAAATGGACTGAATGCACCCATCGAAAGAAACAGAGTATCAGAATGGATAAAAAAGGAAGACCCACCTATATGCTGCCTACAAGAAACTCACCTCAAATCCAAAGATATACACAGACTAAAAGTGAAGGGATGGAAAAAGATATTTCATGCAAACAACAAAGAGGAAAAAGCAGGTGTTGCCGTACTTGTATCAGATAAAATAGACGTCAAAATGAAGAAAGTAGCAAAAGACAAAGAAGGACATTACATAATGATATAGGGGTCATTCCAACAAGAAGGTATAACCATTACAAATATATATGCACCCAACACAGGAGCGCCAGCATATGTGAGACAAATACTAACAGAATTAAAGGAGGAAATAGACAGCAATGCATTCATCTTAGGAGACCTCAACAGACCACTCACTCGAGAGGACAGATCAACCAGACAGAAAATAAGTAAATACACAGAGGCACTGAAAAGCACACTAGAACAGATGGACCTAACAGATATCTACAGAACTCTACACCCAAAAGAAACAGGATACACAATCTTCTCAAGTGCACATGGAACATTTTCCAGAATAGAACACATACTAGGCCACAAAAAAAACCTCAGTAATTTCAAAAATATTGAAATCCTACCAACCAACTTCTAAGATCACCAAGGTATAAAACTAGAAATAAATTTTAGAATGAAAACAAAAAGGCTCACAAATACATGGAGACTTAACAACACTGTCCTAATTAATCAATGGGTTAATGACCAAATCAAAACAGAAATCAAAGAATATATGGAGACTAATGACAACAACAACACAAAGCCACAGCTTCTGTGGGACGCAGCAAAGGCAGTTCTAAAAGGAAAGCATATTGCAATCCAGGCCTATTTAAAGAAGGAAGAACATTCCCAAATGAATAGTCTAAAGACACAATTACTGAAATTGGAAAAGGAAGAACAAATGAGGCCCAAAGTCACCAGAAGGAGGGACATAAAAAAGATTAGAGAAGAAATAAATAAAATTGAGAAGAATAAAAAAATAGTAAAAAATCAATAAAACCAAGAGCTGGTTCTTTGAAAAAATAAACAAAATAGATAAACCCCTAGCCAGACTCATTAAGAGAAAAAGAGAATCTACACACATAAAAACAATCAGAAATGAGAATGGAAAAATCATGATGGACCCCATAGAAATACAAAGAATTATAAGAGAATATTATGAGAATCTATATGCTAACAAGCTGGAAAACATAGAAGAAATGGACGACTTCTTAGAAAAATACAACTGTCCAAGACTGACCAAGCAAGAAACAGAAAAACTAAACAGACTAATCATCAGTGATGAAATCGAAATGGTAATCAAAAAACTACCCAAGAACCAAACCCCTGGGCCTGATGGATTCACCTCTGAATTCTACCAGACATATAGAGAAGAAATAACACCCATTCTACTTAACGTTTTCCAAAAAATAGAAGAGGAGGGAATACTTCCAAACTCATTCTATGAAGCCAGCATCACTCTAATACCAAAACTGGGCAAAGACCTCACCAAAAAAAAAAATTACAGACCAATATCCCTGATGAACGTAGATGCAAAAATACTCAACAAAATATTATCAAACCGAATTCAAATAAACATCAAGAGGATCATACAGCATGATCAAGTGGGATTCATCACAGGGATGCAAGGACGGTACAACATTTGAAAATCCATCAACGTCATCCACCACATCAACAAAAAGAAGAACAAAAACCACATGATCATTTCCATAGATAGTGAAAAAGCATTTGACAAAATTCAGCATCCGTTCCTGATTAAAACTCTCAACAAAATGGTTATAGACGGCAGGTACCTCAACATCATAAAGACTATATATGACAAAACCACAGCTAACATGATACTTAATGGCGAGACGCTGAAAGGATTTCTCTAAGATCGGGAACAAGACAGGGATGCCCACTCTCTTCACTGTTATTCAACATAGTACTGGAGGTCCTAGGCACGGCAATCAGACAAAACAAAGACATACAAGGCATCCAGATTGGTAAAGAAAAAGTAAAATTGTCACTATTTGCAGATGACATGATACTGTACATAAAAAACCCTAAAGATTCCATTCCAAAACTACTAGAACTAATATCTGAATTCAGCAAAGGTGCAGGATACAAAATTAACACACAGAAATCTGTTGCTTTCCTATACACTAATGACGAACTAACACAAAGAGAAATCATAAAAACAATTCCATTCACAATTGCATCAAAAAGAATAAAATACCTAGGAATAAACCTAACGAAGGAAGTGAAAGACCTGTACACTGAAAACTTCAAGACACTCCAAAGAGAAATTAAAGAGGACACTAACAAATGGAAATGCATCCCATGCTCTTCGCTAGGAAGAATAAATATTGTCAAAATGGCTATACTACCTAAAGCCATCTACAGATTCAATGCAATCCCTATCAAACTACCAACAGCTTTTTTCAATGAACTGGAACAAATAATTCTAAAGTTCATATGGAACCACAAAAGACCCCGAATAGCCAAATCAATCGTCAGAAGGAGGAATAAAACAGGGGGAATTACGCTCCCTGACTTCAAGCTCTACTACAAAGCCACAGTAAGCAAGACAATATGGTATTGGCACAAAAACAGACCCACAGACCAGTGGAACAGAAGAGGAAATCCAAACATTAACCCAAACCTATACAGTCAATTAATATTTGATAAAAGTGCCTTGCATATACAATGGGGAGATGACAGCCTCTTCAGCATCTGGTGTTGGAAAAACTGGACAGCTACATGTAAGAGAATGAAACTGAACTACTCTCTAGCCCCATACCCAAAGGTAAACTCAATGTGGATCAAAGACGTGAATGTAAGTCATGAAACCATAAAACTCTTAGAAAAAACATAGGCAAAAATCTCTTGGACATAAACATGAGCAACTTCTTCATGAACATATCTCCCCGGGCAAGGGAAACAAAAGCAAAAATGAACTACCTTGACTATATCAAGCTGAAAAGCTTCTGTACAGCAAAGGACACCATCAGCGGAACAAAAAGACATCCTACAGTATGGGAGAATATATTCATAAAAAACGTTATCTGATAACGGGTTGACATCCAAAATATATAAAGAACTCATTCACCTTAACAAACAGAAAGCAAATAATCCAATTAAGGAATGGGCAGAGGACATGAATAGACACTTCTCTTAAGAAGAAATTCAGATGGCCAACAGGCACATGAAAAGATGCTCCACATCGCCAATCATCAGAGAAATGCAGATTAAAACCACAATGAGATATCACCTCGCACCAGTGAGGATGGCCAACATCCAAAACACAAACAACAACAAATGTTAGCGATAATGTGGAGAAAAGGGAACCCTCCTTCACTGCTGGTGGGAATGCAAATTAGTTCAACCATTGTGGAAAGCAGTATGGAGGTTCCTCAAAAAACTCAAAATAGAAATACTATTTAACCCAGGAATTCCACTCCTAGGAATTTACCCTAAGAATGAAGCAGCCCAATTTGAAAAGGACAGATGTACCCCTATGTTTATTGCAGCACTATTTACAATAGCCAAGAAATGGAAGCAACCTAAGTGTCCATCTGTAGATGAATGGATAAAGAAGATGTGGTACATATACACATTGGAATATTATTCAGCCATAAGAAGAAAACAAATCCTACCATTTGCAACAACATGGATGGAGCTAGAGGGTATTATGCTCAGTGAAATAAGCCAAGCCGAAAAAGACAAGTATCAAATGGTTTCACTCATATGTGGAGTATAAGAACAAAGAAAATTACTGAAGGAACAAAACAGCCGCAGACTCACAGAACCCAAGAATGGACTAATAGTTACCAAAGGGAAAGGAACTGGGAAAAATGGGCGGGAAGGGAGGGATAAGAGGGAAAAAGGGGCATTACGATTAGCAGCTGTAATGTTAGGGGAGCACGGGGAGTGCTGTACAACTCAAAGAAGACAAGTAGTGATTCTATAGCATCTCACTACCCTGAGGGACAGTGACTGTAATGGGGTTGGGGGGGGGCTGATGAAGGCATAGTTTAATAACCGTAATATTGCACATGTAATTGCAGATTAATGATAATAAAAT
>JAVSCE010009258.1:0-34738 GCA_032199065.1 Smutsia gigantea
TTGCATGAAATATCTTTTTCCATCCCTTCACTTTTAGTCTGTGTATGACTTTGGGTTTGAAGTGAGTCTCTTGTAGGCAACATATCTATATGTCTTGTTTCTTAACAATTCTGTAACTCTATGTCTTTTGAATCGCGCATTCAGTTCATTTACATTTAGGGTGATTATCTATAGATCTGTACTTACTGCCATTGCAGGCCTTAGTTTCATGGTTACTAAAGGTTTAAGGAAAAGGTTCTTTACTATATAAGAGTCTAACTTAACTCACTTAATATGCTATTTCAGACACAATTTAAAGGTTCTTTTTTTTTGTTGTTCCTCCCTTTCTTTTCTTCCTCCTCCATTCTTTATTTATTAGGTATCATATTCTGTACTCTTTTTGTATCCCTTGACTGACTTTGGGGGTAGTTGATTTAATTTTACATTTGCTTAGTAATTAATCAGTCTACTTCCTTTACTGTGGTTTTATTTTCCTGGTAACAGCTATTTAGCCTTAGGAACACTTCCATCTACAGCCGTCCCTCCAAAATACATTGTAGAGATGATTTGTCAGAGGTAAATTCTCTCAACTTTTGCTTATCTGGAAATTGTTTAATCTGTTTAATCCCTCCTTCAAATTTAAGTCATAATCTTGCCAGGTAGGCTATTCTTGGTCTGAGGCCCTTGTGTTTGTTTGCCTTCAATATATCAGGCCACTCCCCTATGGTCTGTAAGGTTTCTTCTGAGAAGTCTGATGATAGCCTTATGGGTGTTCCTTTGTCGGTTATCTTTTTATTTGGCTGCTTTTAATACTCTGTCCTTATCCTTGATCTTCGCCATTTTAATTATTATATGTTTTCGTGTTATCTTCCTTGGGTCCCTTGTGTTGGGAGATCTGTTCACCTCCATGGCCTCAGAGACTATCTCCTTCTCCAGATTGGTGGAAGTTTTCAGCAATTTCCTCCTCAAAGACACTTTCTATCCCTTTTTCTGTCTCTTATTCTTCTGATACCCCTATAATGCGAATATTGCTCCATTTGGTTTAGTCACACAGTTCTCTTATTATTCTTTCATTCCTAGATATCTTTTTTCTCTCTGTGCCTCAGCTTCTTTGTATTCCTGTTCTCTAATTTCTATTTCATTTACCACCTCTTCCATTTCATCTAATCTGCTTTTAAATCTCTCCATTGGATGTTTCATTTCAGACACTGTATTTTTCAAAGTTTCTGTCTCTCCTGAATTCCTCCCTGAGGTCTTCAATATTTTTCTGTTGCTCCATGAGCCTGTTTTTGATTTTTATTTTGAAATCTCTTTCAGGAAGATTGGTGAGTTCAGTTTCCCTTGGCCCTCTTTCTGGTGTTTGTGGGATTTGGGTTTGAACCAGGTTCCTTTGATGTTTCATATTTGTAAATGTCTCCCTCTAGTTCCCAGAAGTTCTGCTCTCTGGAGCTGCTCAGCCCCTTGAGTGATGGCAGGGGTTGCAGGTGAGTGGCGCTGGTGCCTGTAGTGAGGAAAGAACCCTCTCCTGCTTCCAGCTGCAGTGCCTGCCTCCACTGTCAGGGCCAATGGGCCAAGCGGGCAGGGAGTATACACTATGGTATGCCCTTGTAGCTGCCATTGGCGGGGCTACACTCTGGGTGGCCTGGCACAATGGTGGGGGCAACAATTTTGTGAGCTGGTGCCAGCCAGGAGGAAGAAGAAGCAGTCTTTATATTAAGGTGGGGTCTTGTTGCTTCATTGCCAGCCAGAGGGGTGGAGCGCCTGAAGCTCCTGAAAGTTCCCAACCTGCTGGACTGAATGCACCAGGAAAATTTTGTCGACCTGTCCTTTTTCCTGAACAGCAAGCTCTGTGCAATCCTTGCCCCTTTAGCAGCCCTCTCGCTCTTAGTAAGTCTCTCAGAATGCCCAACTTTCTTTTGTTCCACAGTGGCCAGTTATGGGTGCTGTTCTCAAGTGGTTGGAGTCTCAGTCTCTCCAAGTGTTCTGTCTGTCTTAGCGTTCCAACCCCACTAATCTCCAGAGCACCATGTACTGTATGTTCATGCTCCCAGAGTAGATCTCCATGGCTGGATGTTCAGCAGTCCTAGGCCTCCACCCCTTCCCTTCTCCATTTCTCTCCCTCCCGCTGGTGAGCTGGGGTAGGGGAAGGGCTTGGTTCCTGCCACTTCATGGTTTTGGTACTTTACCTTTTCCATGTGGTCTTCTCTTTTCCCCAGATGTAGGCAGTCTGCTGCAGTTTTCTTTCCTGTTACTCCTTCAAGATTAGTTGTATTTGCTATATTTTTATAATATGTGTGGTTTTGGAAGGAGATTTCTGTCTCACCTCTCACACAGCCTTCTTTAAGCCAATCTTCCATTTCTTTTTATAAATACTCAAAGTCAGGCTAACCACAGAAGGACTATCCCTGAGATAACCATCAGGATGGTCCAGCTAGAGAACAATACCAACAAACTTACATCTCCTTTATACATTTATAACAAGGTAGGCAGGGTGTTTCATTTCCTTTTAGTAAGAGATCATTTCTCATGCTTTGCTCTCTCTCTTTTTCAGTGATGCTTTTATTTTGGGAGTCATGCATCTTCCATAAAACTGCTTTCATTTTAATGGAGCTAGGGAAATCTCACATGGAGAATTGAAAGCACTTCCTTTTATTGTAGTCAGTCAAGATCCTCCTCTGGATGAATTTAGTGATCCAGAACTCAAATAGGTCAATATAATGTATAACTTTGTGGTTAGGCTCGAATTTTCTGCTAATATATTCATAATGCCTTTAGCATGGCATCTCCTCAGCTTTCTTCAAGAAAAATAATGTCATATTGATAGGTTATTCAAGACATTTAAGAATTAATGGCTGTCAGTTATCTCTATTTATACTATACATACTTGTTTTTTAAAATGTTTCTTGGAAATATTTGGCTTTTTTTCCCAAAATATTGAGGATTGTTTAAGAAAGTGATTTAAAAATAGTTGTTCTGGATCCATTAATCAAAACCTAGATACAATAGTTTTAAAACAAAACTAATTTAAATACAAAGAGGAACTCTTTTCTCTCTCCCCAGAAACAAGAAGTGAAATTTAACAACTGAGCAGCACCCCTCCTCCCCTCCTCCCCACAGTGAGATCCTAATTGCCTTCACGGTCAATCTGGAGAACTTAGCCACATTTGAAACTTTTCTTTTCTTTTTTCTCCTACTTTTCTGACCCTTTCTTCTCCAGGCTGTTTTGTCCTGCAAATAACCTTTTCCTGAAGGGTTTTCTAGGTGCATTTTTGCCGACATATTGATTTCAGAGAACCTAGTTGTGTTTTAACAGCATCCTTCAATGTCTTAACCTAAAAAGATATAGCAATTTTGTGGCAGCTGAGCAAACTTTTAAGGAGGCTGGAGATAGCTCCATGTGCTTATTTTTCTTGATAGAGATGATTGAAACTGGACTGCTCTGAAGGTAAACTTTTTTCCTGTAATAGTGTCCCTGAAATATTCTCTTCTAATAGCAAATGCATAAGAAAAGGAATTCATTTACTATTCTGGTTGAACTCTAAAAATATCCCTTGGAAGTGATAACCTATATATTTTTAGAAAAGCAGTTAATCAACTGCATTTCTGCATAAAAATTATAAGGCTAGAATAAAAACATGGTAAACAAAGAGACCACAAAGTGGAATTAACCATGGCTTATTGCCTGTTCAATTTCTTGCTTCAGAAGATGGTTCTATGATAAGAAAGAGCAGAGAGAGGAGGTTAGAAGCCCTGACGCTGACACACACTCATGGTGTGATCCTGGAGCAGGTCCCTCCCACCCTCTGAGCATCCATTTCCTCATCTACAAAATGAGGTAATGAACTGAAGCATTTCTAAGTTTTTTACCAGTAGTAAATTTCATGAGAGTAACTATCATTGCCTATGGTTATGCTTAGGCTCTGGGTCCTGTGGAATCAAGTTTATTTTTGTTGGATACTCAATGTCATGCCCCAGTCAGCTTCTTGACAAGACAGTAGTGATTTTCTCTGTTCTCTCTTATAAATCTCCTTGAAATAACTACTATTAGGCTTCCACCTCCCTCAGCTGCCAAACTGGCTTCCTCCTGTGTCCAGCCTTAATTGGTGTTATTTTCTTATTTATGCTCCATCTCTTGCCAAATGGGCTTTGAGGAAGGCTTACCCCACTTTATCCTGGGTTTCCGTTTCCTGACTTGCTGGTTTTGTCTCACACATTTGATTCTTAATACATATTTTCCCCCTCTACTTTGCTCTTGTTCAATTATTGTCCTGTCTTTTGGTTACTACTATGTCCATAAATCTGAATACATAAATTGTATAAAATGGATTCTATTGGCAACAAAAGGAGTACAGTTAACATATACATAAAGGGAACTACAAAAGAGCTTTACTAAGTTCTTTCCTTATGACTCCTTCTTTTGGTATCTTACCTCTTCTTTAATGAGATAAGAATACTTCTCTAGAGACTCCTAGAGAAAAAGACTTTGAATTGGCTGTATTATTGACATTTTCTTTAAAAACTACAGTGGAATATCCAAAAGGCTGGTGATTATGAGTTGTCTTGGGTGTTGTGCTATTTTGAATGAACCAATATCAGTGGGTAGGGATTTTGTGATTCTCTGTACTCCTGGGTATTGTAAAATAAAAATACCATATCACTCAAGGCATTCAAGGAACAATGTTGCATTTTTCTTCCCTTGCACTTGTATTTTTTTTTGTTATCATTAATGTACAGTTACATGAACAACATTATGGTGACTAGACTCCCCCTATTATCAAGTTCCCACCACATACCCCATTACAGTCACTGTCCATCAGTGTAGTAAGATGCTATAAAGTCACTACTTGTCTTCTGTTATACAGCCTTGCCCATGCCCTCCCCCACATTATGTATGCTAATTGTGATGCCCCCTTTTCCCCCTTATCTCTCCCTTCCCACCAATCCTTCCCAGTCCCTTTCCCTTTGGTAACTGTTAGTCCATTCCTGGGTTCTGTGAGTCTGCTGCTGTTTGGTTCCTTAAGTTTTTGCTTTGTTCTTATATTCCTCAGATGAGTGAAATCATTTGATACTGTCTTTATCTGCCTGGCTTATTTCATTGAACATAATACCCTCTAGCTCCATCCATGTTGTTGCAAATGGTAAGATTTGTTGTCTTCTTATGGCTGAATAGTATTCCATTATGTACATGTACCACTTCTTGTTTATCCATTCACGTACTCATGGACACATAGGTTGCTTCCATGTCTTGGCTATTGTAAATAGTGCTGCGATAAACATAGGGGTACATATATCTTTTTCAAACTGGGCTGCTGCATTCTTAGGGTAAATTCCTAGGAGTGGAATTCCTGGGTCAAATGGTATTTCTAGTTTGAGTTTTTTGAGGCACCTCCATACTGCTTTCCACAATGGTTGAACTAGTTTACATTTCCACCAGTGATGTAGGAGGGTTCCCCTTTCTCCACATCCTCGCCAACATTTGTTGTTGTTAGTCTTTTGGATGGTGTCCATCCTAACTGGTGTAAGGTGATATCTCATTGTGGTTTTAATTTGCATTTCTCTGATGACTAGTGATGTGGAGAATCTTTTCATATGCCTGTTGGCCATCTGAATTACTTGTTTGGAGAAGTGTCTGTTTAGCTCCTCTGCCCATTTTTTAATTGGCTTATTTGATTTTGTTTGTTGAGGGGTGTGAGATCTTTATACAGTTTGGATGTCAACCTCTTATCGGATATGTCATTTATGAATATATTCTCCCATACTGTAGGATGTCTTTTTGTTCTACTGATGGTGTCCTTTGCTGTACAGAAGGTTTTTGTTTGATGTAGTCCAACTTGTTCACTTTTGCTTTTGTTTCCTTTGCCCGGGGAGATATGTTCATGAAGAAATTGCTCATGTTTATGTCCAAGAGATTTTTGCCTGTTTTTTGATAAGAATTTTATGGTTTCATGACTTATATTCAGGTCTTTGATCCCTTTTGAGTTTACTTTTGTGTATGCGGTTAGACAGTAATCCAGTTTCATTCTCTTACATGTAGCTGTCCAGTTTTGCCAACACCAGCTGTTGAAGAGGCTGTCATTTCCCCATTGTATACCCATGGCTCCTTTATCATATATTAATTGACCATATATGCTTGGGTTTATATCTGGGCTCTCTAGTCTATTCCATTGGTCTATGGGTCTGTTCTTGTGCCAGTACCAAATTGTCTTGATTACTGTGGCTTTGTAGTAGAGCTTGAAGTCAGGGAGTATAATTTCCCCCACATTATTGTTCTTTCTCCTGATTTCTTTGGCTATTTGGGGTCTTTTGTGGTTCCATATGAATTTCAGAACTATTTGCTCTAGTTCATTGAAGAATGCTTTGGTATTTTGATAGGGATTGCACTGAATCTGTAGATTACTTTAGGCAGGATGGCCATTTTGACAAAATTAATTCTTCCTATCCATGAGCATGGGATGAATTGCCATTTATTAGTGTCCTCTTTAATTTCTCTCAAGAGTGTCTTATAGTTTTCAGGGTATAGGTCTTTCACCTCCTTGGTTAGGTTTATTCCTAAGTATTTTATTCTTTTTGATGCAATTGTGAATGGATTTGTCTTCCTAATTTCTCTTTTTGCTAGTTCATAATTACTGTATAGGAATGCAACAGATTTCTGTGTATTAATTTTGTATCCTGAAACTTTGCTGAATTCAGCTATTATATGTAGTAGTTTTAGAGTGGATTCTTTAGGGTTTTTTATATACAATATCATGTCATCTGCAAACCAGGGTGCCTTTTATTTCTTTGTGTTGTCTGATTGACATGGCTAGGACCTCCAGAACCATGTTCAATAAAAGTGGGGAGAGTGGGCATCTTTGTCTTCTTCCCGATCTTCAAGGAAAAGCTTTCAGCTTCTCACTGTTAAGTATAATGTTTGCTGTGGGTTTGTCATATATGGCCTTTATTATGTTGAAGTGCTTGCCCTCTATACCCATTTTGTTGAGAGTTTTTATCATGAATGGATGTTGAATTTTGTCAAATGCTTTTTCAGCATCTATGGAGATAATCATGTGGATTTTGTCCTTCTTCTTGTTGATGTGGTGGATGATGTTGATGGATTTTTGAATGTTGTACCATCCTTGCATCCCTGAGATGAATCCCACTTGATCGTGATGGATGATGTTTTTGATGTATTTTTGAATTCGGTTTGCTAATATTTTATTGAGTGTTTTTGTATCTACCTTCATTAGGGATATTCGTCTGTAATCTACTTCTTTTGTGGTGTCTTTGCCTGGTTTTGGTATTAGAATGATGTTGGTCTCATAGAATGAGATTGGGAGTATTCCCTCCTCTACTTTTGGAAAACTTTAAGGAGGATGGGTATTAGGTCTTCTCTAAATGTTTGATAAAATTCAGCACTGAAACCATCTGTTCCAGGAATTTTGTTCTTAGGTAGTTTTTTGATTACCAATTCCATTTCCTTGCTGGTAATTGGTCTATTCAGATTTTCTGTTTCTTCCTGGGTGAGCCTTGGAAGGTTGTGTTTTTCTAGAAAGTTGTCCATTTCTTCGAGGTTATCAAGTTTGTTACCATATAATTTTTCATTGTATTCTCTCATATTTCTGGTGTCCATAGTGATTTTTCCTTTCTCATTTCTGATTCTTTTTATTTGTGTAGACTCTTTTTTTCTTGATAAGTCTGACTAGGGGTTATTCTATTTTGTTTATTTTCTCAAAGAACCAGCTCTTGTTTTCATTGATTCTTTCTATTGCTTTATTCTTCTTGATTTCATTTATTTCTGATCTAATCTTTATTATCTCCCTCATTTGTTCTTCCTTTTCTAGTTTCATTAATTGTGAGTTTAGACTGTTCATTTGCAATTGTTCTTCTTTCCTAAGGTAGGCCTGTATTGCAATATACTTCCCCTTAGCACGGCCTTCACTGTGTCCCACAGATTTTGCGGTGTTGCATTATTGTTGTGCTTTTTCTCCATATATTACTTGATCTCTAGTTTTATTTGGTCATTGATCCATTGGTTATTTAAGAGCATGTTGTTAAGCCTCCATATGTTTCTAGGATTTTACATTTTCTTTGCGTAATTTATTTCTAATTTCATACCTTTGTGGTCTGAGAAACTGGTTGGTATAATTTCAATCTTTTTAAATTTAACGAGGCTCTTTTTGTGGCCTATTATATAATCTATTCTTGAAAATGTTCTATGTGCACTTGGGAAGAACGTGTATCCTGTTGCTTTTGGATGAAGTTTTCTGTAGATATCATTTTGGTCCATCTGTTCTAATACGTTGTTCAGTGCTTCTGTCTCTTTACTTATTTTCTGTCTAGTTGATCTGTCATTTGGAGTGAGTAGTGTGTTGAAGTCTCCCAAAATGAATGCATTGCATTCTATTTCCCTCTTTAATTCTGTCAGTATTTGTTTCACATATGTAGGTGATCCTGTGTTAGGTGCATATATATTTATAACAGTTATATCCTCTTGTTGGACTGACCCCTTTATCATTTTGTAATGTCCTTATTTGTCTCTTGTGACTTTGTTTTGAAGTCTATTTTGTCTGATACAAGTACTGCAACTCCTGCTTTTTTCTCCCTATTAGTTGCATGAAATATCTTTTTCTATCCCTTCCCTTTTAGTCTGTGTATGTCTTTGGGTTTACGGTGAGTCTCTTGTGGGCAGCATATAGATGAGTCTTGCTTTTTTATCCATTCAGTGACTCTATGTCTTTTTATTGGTGCATTCAGTCCATTTACAGTTAGGGTGATTATTGATAGGTATGCACTTATTGCCATTGCAGGCTTTAGAATCGTGGTTACCAAAGGTTCAAGGGTAACTTCCTTACTATCTAAGAGTCTAACTTAACTCACTTAATATGCTATTACAAACACAACCTAAGGTTTTTTTTTTCCTCCTCCTTTTTCTTCCTCCTCCATTCTTTATATGTTAGGTATCCTATTCTGTACTCTTTGTCCCTACCTTGACTGACTTTGGAGATAGTTGATTTGATTTTTCATTTGCTTAATAATTAATTGTTCTACTTTTCTGTGGTTTTATTTCCCCTGGTGACATCTATTTAGCTTTAGGAATACTTCTATCTATAGCAGTCCCTTCAAAATGCACTGTAGACGTAGTTTGTGGGAATTAAATTCTCTCAGCTTTTGCTTATCTAAAAACTGTTTAATCCCTCCTTCAAATTTTAACGATAATTTTGCTGGGAAGACTATTCTTGGTTAAGACCCTTCTTCTTCATTGCATTAAATATGTCATGCCACTCCCTTCTTGCCTGTAAGGTTTCTGTTGAGAAATATGATGATAGCCTGATGGGTTTTCCTTTGTATGTGATCCTTTTTCTCTCTCTAGCTTCTTTTAAAAGTCTGTCTTTATCCTTGATCTTTTCAATTTTAATTATTATATGTCTTGATGTTGTCTTCCTTGGGTTCCTTGTGTTGGGAGATCTGTGTATCTCCATGGCTTGAGAGAATATCTCTTTTCCCAGACTGGGTAAGTTTTCAGCAATTACCTCCTCAATAACAGTTTCTATCCCTTTTTCTCTCTCTTCTTCTGGTACCCCTATAATGCAGATATTGTTGCATTTGGATGGGTCACACAGTTCTCTCAATATTCTTTCATTCTTGGAGATCCTTTTTTCTCTCTGTGCCTCAGCTTCTTTGTAGTCATCTTCTCTCATTTCTATCCCATTTACTGTCTCTTCTACTACATCTAATCTGCTTTTAAATCCCTCCATTGTATGTTTCATTTCATATATGAAATTTCTTAATGATTGAATCTCCACCTTAAATTCTTCCCTGAGTTCTTGAATATTTTTCTGTACCTCCATGAGCATGTTTATGATTTTTATTTTAACTCTCTTTCATGAAGATTGGTGAGTTCAGTTTCATTTGTTCCTTTTACTGGGGTTTGTGATATTTTGGTCTGAACCAGGTTCCTTTGACATTTCATAATTCTATGTTGTGCCCTCTAGTGCCCAGAACCTCTAGTCTCTGGAGCTGCTCTGTCCCTAGAGTGAGGTTGGCGGTCGTATGGGAGTGGCACTGGTGCCTTGGGGCAGGAAAGAGCTGTTTCCTGATTCCCGGCTGCAGTGCCTGTCTCCAGTATTAGAGCCAGTGGGCCAAGCACACAGGTGTAAGACTCTGTGCTTGGCATCTCTAGTTGTTGCATGCAAGGCCTCCACTGGCCTGATGCCAGTGCAGTGACTGCCGGTTTGCGAGCAGGTGCAGGCAGACCAGGAAGAAGGTACAGCAGGCTGTGTGTCACTGTGAGGGGCCTCAGAGCTGACTAGGCAGCCAAGGGGATGGGGCGCCTGAAGCTCCTCAAAGTTCCCAACCCGCTGGGCAGAGTGTGCCAGACAATCTTATACACCTATCCCTTTTCTCATGTAGCAAGCTCCGTCAAACCCCACCCCTTCAGCAGCTCTCTCGCTGCTAGGTAGCCTCTCAGACTGCCTGCCTTCCTTTGTCCCAGAGTAGCTGGATGTGGATCCCCATTCTCCACAAATGGCCGGAATCTCAGTCTTTCAAGCTCTCCGCCTGTGCCAGTTCCCGAACCCCAGCAACCTCCAGAGAACCACACAATGTAGGTCTGTGGTCCAAAGCAGACCTCCAGGGCTGGGTGTTCAGCAGTTCTAGGCTTCCACCCCCTCCCCGTTCTGTTTCTCTTTGTCCTGCTAGTGAGCTGGGGTGGCGGAAGGGCTCAAGTCTTGCTGGATCAAGGCTTTCGTACTTTATTTTGTTTCACTAGGTCTGCTCTGTTCTTCAGGTGTATGCAGTCTGGTGCAGCCTTCTTTCCTGTTGCTGTTTTAGGGCTACTTGTGTTCAGTATATTTTCACACTATATGTGATTTTGGGAGGAATTCTCTGTCTTACCTCTCACGCCACCATCTTGAATCTCTGCACTTGTAGTTTTAATGTAAACTGGGACAAGGATTTAAAGATAGAGCAATTAGAATAAAACTCTTTTGTGGATTGAAAAATGTGTATCTTCTATGCTATCTTTACTTTCAAATGAATTCCAATCAGTCCTTAAGAAGCTCTTTTCTTTGTTGTTATTGTTGTTTTTAATTCAAAGCCAAATATTGTTTATCTTCAAGCAGTGGTGTCCATGTCTTATAGTGCTGTCTCCTTAACTCAAAATGAACTGATTTTGCCAACAATTTGGGCAGTATGTACAGCCAGAAAAATCAGGGCAACCCACATAACCAGACCCACTTGCTGGGATCACTGTATTATAAGTAAAGACTATGGGTTCCCCATTATTCTACAGCACTATTACTGGGTCTAGGCAAATGATAGAGACAGGACATAGTTGCACTCATTCATATACATTCATGGGAGACCACTGATTCCTACTTATTTCTGCCTGTAATAATGATTGACACTTATTGAGCACTTGAACTGTGACCAGCACTGTTCTAAATGCTCTACATGCATTACATCATTTAATTTTGTTCCCTGGATTGTACAATAAGTGCTATTTTTATCTCTGTATTAAAATAGGAAAATAAGGTACATGGAAGTTAAATAACTTGCAAAGTCACAGAGTGAGTAATTGACAGAGCCATGATTTGAATGTACCAGTCTGGCCTCTGCATTAACCATATCCTTAGAGGAAATATAGATATTCTCTGGTGATGATAGGAGTCCTGACAGAATCGGTCCATTTGAAGGATGAAATAGGTAGCCTTCTACCTGGTGTAAATGAGGGAGTCCAGAAATGTCCTTTCCATATCCAAAATTTTCTCCTTTTACACAAGTACAATACTTGGATGTATATATATATATATATATTTTTACTTTGAACAGCGTAAGGCTGCTTTTAAGACTAGAATTTTATCCAGGAATGGTAGTACATTAAGCCATTCCATCCATTACCAAATTGGTTATTCATCAAATTTATTGCTCAAATTAAGGAACACTTATATAACAGAACAGGGGAAAGTGCCTAGAATATAGCTCTCAAACTGTGCACCAAGGTACCCCAGAAAGATGCAGTGGATTCATAAGGGTGCTGCAGAGATTTTAAAGTTTAAAGGGAAACAGTATGATATTCAACATATGTCAGACATCACATGGACTACTAGCCCAAGATATTTCAGTTTCAACACTAGATTGTGCTACATTATTTCAACATCATACATTTGCTAAGCTGGGATTTGTGCAATTTCCGTGATTAAAAACCAAGTGCTGTGTGAAAACCATTGTGGAACAGGAAATAATATCCATTCTGATTGAAAGGTTTAAGAAGTTTTGCAGGTACATGTATTGCATTAGTAAGTAATTATGATTATGTGAAAATGAAATAAAATAATTTTTCTTCCAATTTATGTGCGTAATTTTTTCAAGTTACCACTAAGGTGTTAGGACATGAACACTCACTCTGCTTAAAATTAACTACTTAAATTTTATGAAAGGCCACTGGCATAATATTCCTTCAAGTTACCAGGTATCCAGAACCACTAAAATAAAGGCTAACATAGCCTACTGTAAATGAAAAAAATCACTCCAAAAGGAAAATCAAAGAAGGCAACCGAGATTGATCCTTCTTTGCGCACCATTTGTAACAAGAAATTAAACTGTAATGCACGTAAGATTCCAGGTGTAAGAGATTTCACTTCTGAAGTATCCTACTGCAAAGTGTGCTATGTCTAGGTAGACCCACCTAGCTTTGCTCTTTTGTGACACGATTACAAAGATTATTAATGGACTTTACAGCCTTCATGTTGGGTCATTTTGTCTTTAACAAAGGTGGCGTTGCATGCATATGTAAACTTGGTATTTATAAGCCTTTTCATATGAATAAATACATAAACCAGCTTTAAAAAAAATTAACTACTTAATATTAATTGAAATATTCTTTTGGCCTGGTGGGGGAAATGAACACTATCACTGAGACACTAAGTGGTGTGCAAACAGGAATTTTGGGAACCTCTGTGAATAGATCATACTGTTTGTTTCGTGAGTAGGAGTTACGAAGAGGGAAAGTCCTAGAGCAGGGCTGGCAGTGCATCATGAAAGTACTGGGCATCTGAATGGGAGGAAAGTGTTGCAGAAAGGAAATGAAGCAGTTCTAAATAAAAGCTGTAGATACAAATCACCTATGAGTCCATTAGACTTGAAGCTCTGTGAGGATAGATACCATATGAATTTAATTCTACACTTTCACAGTTCATAAAATACTGTCTGGCAGAGCAAATATTTTCTGAAAGAAGACAGAGTGGAATCTATTTCTAGCATTATCACAGTAGTTCTGTTTGGATAGCTGGCAAATAAAGTCAATAATTGCACTTATTCTCTCTAGCAATCCAAAATGGAACGACTGTATTTGATTATATTGTGGCTCACCTACTGGCACTGCTCTCTTAGCATTAATTCTGCTTTGATTCTAAGCAGCTAGTGTGAAGAGTTGTTTTTGTGCATCTAGATAGTTCAGTAGAGAATGCCACAAGAGCCATACCTTAGTTATAGGACTGCACTAACCTTAGAGTAAATCCTACTTTTTAGACCCATGCCACAAAACCTAAAACAGGGTTTATAAAAATCAAGCCATAAGTCATAACACTTTCCAACACTGGCTAAAACAAATTCCAGTTCTTGACCATGTAAACTTCACATTATTCAAGCATCAAATCCATATTAATAGATATGTGAAGAAGCATGTGACTTATAATGTGACCTATATAACTTGAATGGAAATAAGTCAACAGGAACAGACCCAGAAATTTGAGACATGGTAGAATTTGCAGGCAAACATTTTAAACAGCTGTTGTAAATATGCCCAAGGAATTAAAGAAACACATTAAAATAATGAGAATAGAAACAGTGCTACAAAAAGAACCAAATGAGTCTTCTGGAGCTGAACAATAACTATTTACAATAAAAAATTCACTGAATAAGAAAAGCGATGCATTAAATAGTGAAGAAAAAAAGACTCTTTAAGACAAATGGAAACTATCCAAACTGAGCTACAGTGAAATAATGCATAAAGTTAATACAGCATCAGGGAATCTGGTGAACATTTGTACAATCTGAATATCAGAAGTGAAGGAGGACAAAAAACTTTAGAAAATAGCTGAAAATTTCCAGGTTTGATAAAAAACATAAACACAGTTCAAAGATGATAAAAAGCATAAACACAGGTCCAAGAATCTCAGCAAACCTCAAACAGGAAAAAAAAAGCATATCATACTCAAATAGCTGAAAACCAGTAACAAAGAGAAATTCATCTAATCAGGCAAAGAAATGATGAATACAAAAAAAGAAATAACATTTTTAAAAGATTGCAGGTACTTGGTCAGAAAAACATGCGTGCCAGGAGACAGTGAGACTTTAGTGTAAGTACTAAAAGAAATAGAAAAAAATTTTTCAAATTTTACACCAGTGAAAATACTCTGTAAAAAAGGCAAAATAAAAATAAAAAAATTAGTCAAACAAAAGCTGAGATAATTCAGTGTAAATGTTCATGCCTACAAAAAATAGTTAAGGGAAGTTCTTTAGACTGAAGGAAAAATTAGATCAAAATTTAAAACTAAAGAATATAGAGCAATAAGCATGATGAATATATGAGTAATATGAGAGTCACTTTTATCATTAACTTGCCACCTGTAACAGCAAATAAACCATGTAAAGTATATTAAAATTAGTCCTTCACATAGTGGGCAATGATGGACAGTGATCCCCAAGAATAAGAGAACAAATAATGTGTTCCCTAATATTGCCAAGTACTGTGTGGAGTAAATCTCCAGGCCACAGCACAGGATGGGAGAACTCGGGTAAAATACAGCAGTCTCCTTGAGTTGAGGAGATGGAGCTAGGAGTCTGGGAAGCCAAAGCAGCTAGAAATCAAAGGGATAGGTAGTGAAAAGGAAAGAACTGAACAGAGAGAAAACTCGAGAGCTACAAAGCAATCTCTTGGACTATTTAGCTCAGCATTGATCAGTGCATATGAGGTACCTATCTGAGGTTGCAGAATGAATCATACAAAAGAATTACAGAAAACAATCCCCAGAGCTTTACTAAGGTTGGACTTAAAGCCTATTACCACAATCCAAAGGGAATAATCTCATAATTTAGAAGATTGGGTGCAGTTTTCAAAAGTTTTTTATTACCTTAGTAGCAGGAAAAATTAATGCTAGATTCAACACTGTTCTGGTATCATTTAACAAAGATAAAAGCAATGCCCAAAAGGATTAAACTTTTTCCATGCAACTTAAATATGTCCCAGAACAAAGCTCGAGAGTATTTAAGGAATGCAAACATACCTATTACTAAACAAGTTAAAATTCGCAATGTCTGTTATCTAATAAAAATTAACAGGCAGGCAAATAGTAAAGAACGTAGTCACAAAATGACAAGAAACATTTATCAATCTTAAATGACCCTAAATTGACATATTATATATTTAGAAGACAAGGACATTAAATAGTTATTATCATAGTATTCCATACTTTCAAGAAGCTAGAGAGGAATTGAATATATTATTACATAGAGACATGGAGGATATAAACAGACCTTAGAAGAATTCCTAGAGATGAAAATCCCAATGTCTAAGATAAAAAACACACTGAATATTAACAGCAGTGCAGAGTAAATGATAATGAATGTGAATTTTATATCAAAAAGTACCTGAAATGAAGCACAGAGAGGAAAAATGAATAGGGCATAAGTACACCATAAAAATATTCAAGTTGCCTAATATATGTGGAATTGGGGTCACTGAAGGAGAGGAGAAAGTGGGGGAATAGAAAGAATATTTGAAAAAGTAATGGCTAAAATTTTCAAAACTTGATGAAAATAATGTACAGTTTCAAGAAGTTCAATGAATTCTAAATACAAGAAATGAAGAAAATAACTCTAAGGTAGCTATAGTCAAATTGCTTAAAACCATCAATAAGAGAAAATCTTAAAAGTATTTAGAGGAAAGGAAAAGCTTACATGAACACAGATAAGGATAATAGTGGATTTCTTATTGAACATAATACAAGCTAGAACACAGTGAAGCACAAATTCTTTACTTAGCAAAAGCATCTTTCAAAAATGAAGGTAAAGAAAATAGAGGGGGAGGGGATTTCCAGAATGGCTAAGTTAGAAGTGGGCAAATCCTGTGGGGAAAAAGCCATGATAAAAATGGACAAAATTATTTTAAAAAATTACCACTCAAAGACTGGAAACTGGACAAATTAAACAATTTGAGCACTGTTTATTCAAGAAAATTTATTCAGTCTCGATAAGAACAGTGATAATTTATTATGTTTTAACTTGGGGCTGCTCCCATAATAACTACCCCTCCTAATTACATGATGAAAACATACTACCAGGTAGTAGGAGGGGCTAACTTTATGTGGAGCTGAGTGTAGAAAATACTACATCTAGTGGTGGTGTCTTCCAGCAAAGGCTCCAGACACCATGGGCAGAGAAGAAACATTCCTACTTTCCCCTGTTTGAATTCCTGACCCATGAAATTCATGAGTCACAATAAATGGTTGTTTTATATCATAAGCATTGAGCTAATTTGTTACACAGCCATGCTAACTGGAAGATATTTGTTACATGGACATGGGATTCTTCCATAAAACAAAAACCTAATATGGCACTGTTTTGAGTACCAGACATCAGGTCAATGTTGGATGAGCCTTCAGATGATTAGTGCAAGCATGAAAGCCCTCATAAAATGTGTCATTTAAGGCTTAAAGTAAGGTAAGGAATTTGTTATTAGAACATGGAGGAAAGGAAAACTTTGTTACATAGTGGTGGACAGTTCAGATACAATGTCATCTGCAAATACTGGAAAATAGAAAATATATGTAAAAAATTGAGTGATATAACTAAGGAGTTTGGATGCAAAGTGTCAAAGGTGCCACCTGGCTTCTTTTTGCTACTTATAGAAAAATGCTAGAGAAATGAAAATAAGAACTGTTAAATGCAAAGAAAATTTCAGAAACTTGGTTACTGGCAGGCTTTTCAAAATGCTAGAACTAAGGAAGGGTTTCAGAGGAAAGAGGAAATGTATGTTAAGATTATAAGATCCTTTGTAAGACCAAATAAAGATCCAATATGATACCTCCAAGAACTATTTCGTTGAACAAAACCTCCCTAAAGATTTTAAGGACTTGTCTCACAGAACTTTACAATTGAACAATAGAGTTAGTATATCTGAAAAGCATTCATTATTCCTCAGAAGTCTTATAGGATGCCCAAATAGAGTAGGGCTAATCTCAAAGAGATTTGTAAATGTGACTTTAGTTAACAGAGATTATGTATTGATTCATAAGAAAATCTGTAAGTTTAAAAAATATTTATATCAGTTTGGACTACAAGATTGAAGCTCCAACCTTTTATGAGTAGGAAGAATGGTGAGAAAAAAACCTCAGCTATAAACACAGATTACTTTTTTTAATTCTTTTTTTTTATTAAGGTATCATTGGTATTATGCTCAGGTTTCACATGAACAACATTGTGGTTATTACATTTCCCGCTATTATCAAGTCCCACCACATACCGAATAACAGTCACTGTCCAGCAGCATAGTAAGATGCCATAGAGTCACTACTTGTCTTCCCTGTGCCCCCACTATCTTATGTGCACTAATCATAATACCCCTCAATCCTCTTATCCTCCTTTCCCACCCATCCTTTCCAACCCCTTTCCCTTTGGTAGCCAGTAGTCCATTCTTGGGTTCTGTGAGTCTGCTGCTGTTCTGTTCCTTCAGTTTTTGCTTTCTTGTTACACTCCACAGATGAGTGAAATCACTTGGTACTTGTCTTTCTGCACCTGGCTTATTTCACAGGGCATAATACCATCTACTGCCAACCATGTTGTTGCAAATGGTAGGGTTTTTTTTCTTCTTATGGCTGAATGATATTCCATTGTGTATATGTACCACTTCTTCTTTACCCATTCATCTACTGATGGACACTTAGGTTGCTTCCATATCTTGGCTATTGTAAATAGTCCTGCGATAAACAAAGGGGTGCATATGTCTTTTTGAATATGAGAAGTTGTATTCTTTGGGTAAATTCCAAAGAGTGGGATTCCTGGGTCAAATGGTATTTCTATTTTTAGTTTTTTGAGGAACCTCCATATTGCTTTCCACAGTGGTTGAACTAGCTTACATTCCCACCAGCAGTGTAGGAGGGTTCCCCTTTCTCCACATCCTCACCAACATTTGTTGTTCTTAGTCTTTTGGATGGTGGCCATCCTTACTGGTGTGAGGTGATATCTCATTGTGGTTTTTTTAAAATAATATAATTTATTTTATTATCATTAATCTACAATTACATGTGCAACATTATGGTTATTGAACTACCCCTTCATCAGGTCCCCCCACCAACCCCATTACAGTCACTGTCCATCAGCGTAGTGAGATGCTATAGAATCACTACTTGTCTTCTCTGAGTTGTACAGTCCTCCCCGTGCCCCCCCAATATTACATCTGCTAATCGTAATGCCCCTTTTTCCCTCTTATCCCTCCCTTCCCACCCATTTTCCCCAGTCCCTTTCCCTTTGGTAACTATTAGTCCGTTCTTGGGTTCTGTGAGTCTGCTGCTGTTTTGTTCCTTCAGTATTTTTCTTTGTTCTTATCCTCCACATATGAGTGAAATCATTTGATACTTGTCTTTTTCGGCTTGGCTTATTTCACTGAGCATAATACCCTCTAGCTCCATCCATGTTGTTGCAAATGGTAGGATTGTTTTCTTCTTATGGCTGAATAATATTCCATTGTGTATATGTACCACATCTTCTTTATCCATTCATCTACTGATGGACACATAGGTTGCTTCCATTTCTTGGCTATTGTAAATAGTGCTGCAATAAACATAGGGGTGCATCTGTCTTTTTCAAATTGTTGGTGAGGATGTGGAGAAAAGGGAACCCTCCTACACTGCTGGTGGGTCTGCAAATTAGTTCAACCATTGTGGAAAGCAGTATGGAGGTTCCTCAAAAAACTCAAAATAGAAATACCATTTGACCCAGGAATTCCACTCCTAGGAATTTACCCTAAGAATGAAGCAGCTCATGTGGTTTTAATTTACATTTCCCTGATGATTAGTGATGTGGAGCATCTTTTCATGTGTCTATTGGCCATCTGAACTTCTTCTTTGGAGAACTGACTCTTCATATCCCCTGCCCATTTTTTAATTGGGTTATTTGCTTTTTGGGTGTAGAGGCATGTAAGTTCTTTATATATTTTGGATGTTAACCCCTTGTTGGATATGTCATTTACAAATATATTCTCCCATACTATAGGATGCCTTTTTGTTCTGTTGATGGTGTCCTTTGCCATACAGAAACTTATTAGTTTGATGTAGTCCCATGAGTTCCTTTTGCTTTTGTTTCCCTTGCTCGAGGAGATGCGTTCAGGAAGAAGTCGCTCATGCTTATATTCAGGAGATTTTTGCCTGTGTTGTTGTCTAAGAGTTTTATGGTTTCATGACTTCCACTCAGGTCCTTGATCCATTTTGAGTTTACTTTTGTGTATGGGGTTAAACAATAATCCAGTTTCATTCTCTTGCATGTAGTTGTCCAGTTTTGCCAACACCAGCTGTTGAAGAGGTCATTTCCCCATTGTATGTCCATGGCTCCTTTATCATATATTAATTACCCATATATGGTTGCGTTTATATCAGGGCTCTCTAGTCTGTTCCACTGGTCTATGGGTCTGTTCTTGTGCCAGTACCAAATTGTCTTGAGTACTGTGGCTTTGTAGTAGAGCTTGAAGTTGGGGATCATAATCCCCCCAGCTTTATTCTTCCTTGTCAGGATTGCTTTGGCTATTCGGGGTCTTGTGGTTCCATATACATTTTAGAATGATTTTCTCTAGTTCATTGAAAAATGCTGTTTGTATTTTGATAGGAATTGCATTGAATCTGTAGATTGCTTTAGGTAGGATGGCTATTTTGACACTATTAATTCTTCTTATCCATGAGCACAGGATGTGTTTCCATTTATTGGTATCTTCCTTAATTTCTCTCATGAGTGTCTTGTAGTTTTCAGAGTATAGGTCTTTCACTTCGTTGGTTAGGTTTACTTCTAGGTATTTTATTTTTTTGATGCAACATTGAATGGAACTGTTTTCCTGATTTCTCTCTGCTAGGTCATTGTTAGTGTATAGTAATGCATTGATTTCTGCACATTAATTTTGTATCCTGCAACTTTGCTGAATTCAGATATTAGATCTAGCAGTTTTGGAGTAGATTCTTTAGGATTTTTTATGTACAATATCATGTTATCTTCAAACAGGGACAGTTTAACTTCTTCCCTGACAATCCGGATGCCTTTTATTTCTTTGTGTTGTCTGATTGCCATGGCTAGGACCTCCAGTACTATGTTGAATAGAAGTGGGGAGAATGGGCATCCTTGTCTTGTTCCCGATCTTAAAGGAAAAGTTTTCAGTTTCTCACTGTTAAGTATAATATTGGCTGTGGGTTTGTAATATATAGCCTTTATTATGTTGAGGCACTTGCCCTCTATACACATTTTGTTGAGAGTTGTTATCATGAATGGATGTTGAATTTTATCAAATGCTTTTTCAGCATCTATGGAGATGATCATGTGGTTTTGTCCTTTTTGTTGATGTGGTGGATGATGTTGATGAATTTTCGATTGTTCAACCATCCTTGCATCCCTGGAAGAAATCCTACTGGACCATGATGGATGATCCTTTCAATGTACTTTTGAATTCGGTTTGCTGATATTTTGTTGAGTATTTTTGTGTCTATGTTCTTCAGGGATATTGGTCTGTAGTTTTCTTTTTTTGTGGTGTCTTTGCCTGGTTTTGGTATTAGAGTCATGGCAGCTTCATACAATGAGTTTGGAAGTATTCCCTCTTCTTCTACTCCTTGGAAAACTTTAAGGAGGATGCGTATTAGGTCTTCACTAAATGTTTGATAAAATTCAATGGTGAAGCCATCTTATTCAGGCATTTTGTTCTTAGGTACGTTTTTGATTACCAGTTCAATTTCATTGCTGGTAATTGGTCTCTTGAGGTTTTCTGTTTCTTTCTGGGTCAGCCTTGGAAGGTTGTATTTTTCTAGAAAGTTGTCCATTTCTTCTAGGTTATCCAGTTTGTTAGCATATACTTTTTCATAGTATTCTCTAATAGTTCTTTGTATTTGTGTTGTCCGTCGTGATTTTTCCTTTCTCATTTCTGATTGTGTTTATGTGTGTGGATTCTCTTTTTTTCTTGTTAAGTCTGGCTAGGGGTTTATCTATTTTGTTTATTTTCACGACCAGCTCTTGCTTTCGTTGATCCTTTCTATTGTTTTATTCTTCTCGATTTTATTTATTTATGCTCTAGTCTTTATTATGTCCTGCCTTCTACTGACTTTGGGTCTCATTTGTTCTTCTTTTTCAAGTTTTGTTAATTGTGAGTTTAGACTGCTCATATGGGATTGTTCTTCTTTCCTGAGGTAGGCCTGTATTGCAATATATTTTCCTCTTAGCTCGGCCTTCACTGTGTCCCACAGATTTTGTGGTGTTGAATTATTGTTGTCATTTGTCTCCATATATTGCTTGATCTCTGTTTTTATTTGATCATTGATCCATTGATTATTTAGGACCATGTTATTAAGCCTCCATGTGTTTGTGGGCTTTTCGTTTTCTTTGCGTAATTCATCTCTAGTTTCATTCCTTTGCAGTCTGAGAAGCTGGTTGGTACAATTTCAATCTTTTTGAATTTATTGAGGCTCTTTTTGTGGCCTAGTGCATGATCTATTCTTGAAAATGTTCCATGTACACTGGAGAAGAATGTGTATTCTGCTGCTTTTGGATGTAGACTTCTGTAGATATCTATGATGTCCATCTGTTCTAATGTGTTGTTCAGTGCCACTGTCTCCTTACTTATCTTCTGTCTGGTTGATCTGTCCTTCAGAGTGAGTGGTGTGTTGAAGTCTCCTCGAATGATTGCATTGCATTCTATTTCCCCCTTTAATTCTGTTAGTATTTGTTTCACATATGTAGGAGCTCCTGTGTTGGGTGCATAGATATTTATAGTGGTTTTATCTTCTTTTTGGATTGACCCTTTCATCATTATGTAATGTCCTTCTTTGTCTCTTGTGACTTTCTTTGTTTTGAAGTCTATTTTGTCTGATATAAGTACTGCAACTCCTGCTTTTTTCTCCCTATTAGTTACATGAAATGTCTTTCTCCCTCCCTTCACTTTTAATCTGTGTATGTCTTTGGGTTTAAAGTGAGACTCTTGAAGGCAACATATAGATTGGTCTTGTTTTTTTATCCATTCAGTGACTCTATGCCTTTTGACTGGTGCATTCAGTCCATTTATATTTAGGGTGATTATCAATAGGTGTGTACTTATCTGCAGTGCAGGCTTTAGATTCATGGTTACCAAAGGTTCAAGGTTAACTTCCTTACTATCTAAGAGTCTAACTTAACTCACTTAGTATGCTATTACAAACACAATCTAAAGGTTCTTTTTTTGTTTTTATTTCCTCCTCCATTTTCTTCTTCCTCCATTCTTTATATATTAAGTATCATATTCTGTACTGTTTGTCTATCCCTTGATTGACTTTGGGCATAGGTAATTTAATTTTGCATTTTCTTAGTAATTAGCTGTTCTACTTTCTTTACTGTGGTTTTATTACCTCTGGTGACAGCTATTAAACCATAGGAACACTTCCATCTATAGCTGTCCCTCTAAAATACACTGTAGAGGTGGTTTGTGGGAGGTAAATTCTCTCAGCTTTTGCTTATCTGGGAATTGTTTAAGTCCTTCTTCAAATTTAAATGGTAGTCTTGCCGGATAAATTAATCTTGGTTCCAAGCCCTTCTACTTCATTGCATTAAATACATCATGCCATTCCTTTCTGGCCTGTAAGGTTTCTGTTGAGAAGTCTGATGATAGCCTAATGGGCTTTCCTTTGTATGTGATGTTATTTCTCTCTCCTGCTGCTTTTAATAGTCTGTCCTTATCCTTGATCTTTGCCATTTTAATTACTATATGTCTTGGTGTTGTCTTCCCTTCTGTTGGGAGTTCTGTGCATCTCAATGGCCTGAGAGACTATCTCCTTCCCCAGATTGGGGAAGTATTCAGCAATTACCTCCTCAAAGACTTTTTCTATCCTTTTTTCTCTCTTAATCTTCTTCTAGTACCCCTATAATGTGAATATTGTTCCGTTTGGATTGGCCACACAGTTCTTTTAATATTCTTTCATTCTTAGAGATTCTTTTTTCTCTCTGTGACTTAGCTTCTTTGTATTCCTCTTCTCTAGTTTCATTTATCTTCTCCTCCACCATATACAATTTATTTTTAATACCCTCTATTGTGCTCTTCAATGATTGGATCTCTGACTGGAAATCATTCTGAGTTCTTGAATATCTTTCCGTACCTCCATGAGCATGTTAATGATTTTTATTTTGAACTACGTTTCAGGGAGAGTCATGCAATCAATATCATTTAAATCTTTCTCAGGAGTTGTATTAATAATTTTACTCTGAACCAGGTTCCTTTAGTGTTTCATATTTGTGTGTGGCACCCTCTAGTGCCCAGAAGCTCTACTCTCTGGAGCTGCTCAGCCCCTGAAGCAATGTTGGTCATCGCAGGGTAGTGGTATTGGTGCCTGGGGGGAGGAAAGAGCTGTTTCCTGCTCCCTGGCTGCTATGACTGTCTTCACTGCCTGAACCAGTGGGCCGAGTACACAGGTATAAGCCTCTATGCTTTGTGTTTATAGTTGTTGTAGACAGATCTTCCCTCTGGCTGGCCTAATGCCAGGGTAGGGTTTGTCGGTTTGCAAACCAGGTGGGGCTGGCCAGGATAAAGGCCCAGTAGGCTGACTATCACAGAAGGGGTTCTTGGAGCTGTGTAGGCAGCCAGGGAGCTGGAGTACCTGAAGATCATGAAAGCTCCCAACCTGTTGGGCAGAGTGCACCTGGGCAATTTTGTCTACCTGTCCTTTCTCCTGAGCAGTAAGCTCTGTGCAATCCTTGCCCCTTTAGCAGCCTTCTTGCTAAGGGCTCCTTGTTAGGAAATCTCTCAGACTGCCCACCTTTTTTTTGTCCCAGAGCAGCTGGATATGGCTCCCTGCTTTCCACAAGCAGCTGGAATCTTAGTCTTTCCAGGAATTCTGCCTGCTTAGCTTTCCAACCCCTTAATTACAAGAGTATCATGCAAGCACCGTGAAATGTAGGTTTTTGCTCTGAGAGCAGATCTCCGGAGTTAGGTATTCAGCAGTCCCAGGTATCCACTCCCTCCCTGCTCCATTTCTCTTCCTCCCACTGGTGAGCTGGGGTGGGGGAAGGCCTTGGATTCCGCTGGTCCACAGTTTTAGTACGTTACCCTGTTCCGTGATGTCTGCTCTTGTCTCCAGGTGTATGCAGTTTGGTGCAATGCTCTTTCCTGTTGCTCTTTCAAGAGTACTTGTATTCGTTATATTTTTGTATTATATGTGGTTTTAGGAGGAAACCTCTGTCTCACCTCTCACGCCACCATCTTTAATCCTTCCTTAAGTAGTTTTAATTAGAACTTAAAACCATTAGGAACCTTAATTTTCAGTGAACCCTGAGAAGTATTGTAAACCATTACACTAGCATTCTTTATATTGATAAATTTATGAACACATTTTATAGTTTCTTGAACCATGTCCTTTACACCATAATCTCTCACTAAGCACAAAATATGTCTACTTAGCAAAACTTTAAGGTTTTAGGTTACCACAAAGATTCTCAGGCTGTAGGTATGTATACACACTCCAACACACTATTATTATTAAGATGTTCACTTGCTACACTTACTTTACTCATTCCTAACAACTATACTAGATTACTTACAAACCTTTACTAAACATTACACAAAGTGAAACCTCTAAGCATTTTATTCTTGAAAGGTTTAACAGATAACATCAACTTAAATGACTTTAGGTAAACTTAGGCAGCTGATAACCATAAGGATATGTCCATTTCAGTTCAACTTAAATCAGCATTAATGATTAGTATCTTTTATTAGAATTTTCTGGAAATTTTAGAATGCCCAATTTTCACAAGCTTCCTTCACTTATTTTATCTGTTTCACTATTGACATTTGAGCTGGTGGCCATGGTCCCCAGTAAGAAAGTTAACATATAATATTTTCCTCATTTTCAGTCTCCTTGACCCCAAGACACTCAGTATATTCATTCTCTCTTGGTCCCTACTTTCATGAGAAAATATCGTTGATTCTAGTAACTTAAATTTAAGGAAGGAATAATTTACAACTGATTAGTAGTCAGTTTTCTCAAAAATATTTTCATTTTTAAAGAAGTTACCTGGAGAAAGGACTCTGCTATATACCTGATTGTTATTTGTGCTTTACTTTTCATAATACTCAACTCAATTACTTGTTCAGTGTTATTTTCTGCAGTAAGTTCTGTGAGGGTAGAAACCATGTCTTCCTAGTACTATCTCAATCTATGTCATTGATTTAGCCCTGGATAAATATTTTTGAATAAAAAAAGGATAAATGGGTATTTTATCCTTGCTTTTCTTAGTGATCTTGGTTTAAAGCAAATCTGATGATTAACTCTTTGCTGTCCAGATTAGCCTTATCTGATGGCAGTTTACTCAGATAACCAATTCTATGGAGTTGGTCTTGTACCCTTATCTAATCTATTGATAACAGCCCTGGTGTGTTTAAATAAAGTAATCTTCCACCAGACCACAGAAATTGTACCTTTTAGTAATCAGTTGGTTCACAAACATAGGAGTTCCCTGCATGAAATTCAAAATTGTCCCCTGTGCACAGAGGTCAAGGAGAAAGAGAAGAAAGAGGCAGACCTCTCCAGATTTGGTAGGTGGTAGGTTTAATTAACAAGGGAACTTACATAAAGGCTTGTCTTGGGCAACCATAGGATGACTAGATCTCCACACCCACCTGCCAGAATCTTCAGAGTTGATATAGAGGCCTTAATGGGATTCAGGTATATATACAGTCTGGGTAGTCTCAACACCACCTAACTCTCTCAAGGCTGTGCCCTAAAAATAGCTCCTAGTGTGAAACAGTGGGCAGAACATACATTGCAAGGACAGAGATTGGGTGAAGAGTCTCTGGTTTCCCAGGTCCAGCTTGAGGATCAACCAGCAGTCACAATCTCTTGGTGACCTACTCTAACACCAGTATACAAGAGGAGCATATTTAGATAAAAGGGTTTCAAATGCTTAGTGATCATCCCTTGCCCCCTTTTGAAAGTGCATGTGTGTGTGTGTGTGTGTGTGTGAAAGAGAATAAGAGAGACAGTGATTGATCCTGTCTTCTGTGCTATTAACCACTTAACACAATACATAGGAGAGACAAGCTCCACCAAACTAGACAGTAGGGAACAAAGCACAGGCAATTTTCAAGAGCTAGAGAGAAGATACAGAAAAGGGCTTGGAAATATTAGAAGGTTTGAATTTATAAGTTTGGCCTAAGTGCTTTTTCAACAAATTAAATCAAAATTGCATTTCTCATTTCAAAAAGTCTTTTTCCACTTATCCAAACAAGCATGACTTTGCTTTAAATACATTTTATCCATTACTGGTTGGTATAATGTAATTTACAGATTGGTTTTAGAGAGCAGGATTGGAATGGTGAGCTATTTTAAGACATTTGAAGATTTCACTTTAGACCAAAGATCCTCTTCATATTCATCATTAGAGGAGCAATTCAGAATGCCTACTGAATTGGCTTCTCTCTTTAATTTTTTCAGCTTTATTGAGGTATGATTGACAAAATTCTAAGATATTTAAAGTATTCAACTTTGATGATCCAATATATGTGCACATTGTGAAAGAATCCATCAAGTTAACACATTTATCACCTCACATATTCCACTCCCCCCTTTTTTGGTGAGAACATTTAAATTCTACTTTCTTAGCAACTTACAATTATATAATACAGTATTATCACCTATAGTCAAGATGTTATACTTTAGATCCTGAGATCTTACTCATTTTAGAACTGAAAGTTTGTACCATTTGACCAACCTCTTGTCTGTTTCCCTCACCCCTCAGCCCTTGAAAATCACTTTTCTATTCTGCTGCATTGAATTCAACCTTTTTGTTTTGTAGATTCCTTATATAAATGATACCATGCAGTACTGATCTTTCTCTGCTGGCTTATTTAACTTAGCATAATGCCCTCCAGTTTCATCCATGTTTTTAAAAATGATGTGATTTCCTTCCTTTAAAGGCCGAATAATATTCAATTGTATATACATACTAGATTTTCTTGATCCATTCTTCTGTTGATGGACAATTAGGTTGTTTCCACACCTTGGCTATTGTAAATAATGCTGCGATGAACATGGGAGCACATACATGTCTTCGAAATGCTTTTTCCATTTCCTTTGGATTTATACTGAGAAGTGGCATTGCTGGATCATATGGTAATTCTCTTTTTAGTTTCTTGATGAACTTCCATACTGTTTTCCATAGTGGCTGTACAAGTTTACATTCCCAACAACAGTGTACAAGGCAACTTAGGAAGTGGGAGAAAATATTTGCAAGCCACACATCCAATAAGCAGTTAATATCCAAAATATAGAAGAGACTTATATGCAATAGCATAAAAGAAATTCAATTAAAAAATGGGCGAAGGACCCAAATAGACATTTTTCTGAAGAAGACATACAAATGGCCGACAGGTTCATGAAAAGGTGCTCAACATCACTAATCATCAAGGAAATGCAAATCAAAACTACAATGAGATATGATCTCTACCTGCTAGGATGGCTGTCACTAAGACAAGACATAACAAATGCTTGCAAGGATGTGGAGCAAAAGGAACCCTTGTACACTGAATTGGCTTCTCTTTTAAGGTAACTCCTTTAGTTACACATTTTCTCAGAGAAGGTCCACTATAACAAGGAATTACAATGTACCAGCATGTCCTTTCCACTCACCAGCACAGACATCAAGAAAACATATCAAGGCTAGCTGAGGTTATTTTCCGTATTTTCCTCTCAGGGAAAATATTGAACCTTTTATGTAAGTTCCAGTGCACACATATTACAGAATCATTCATTTTATATCATCATGAGGTCACAACGCTTGTTTTCAAGTGTTAGTTTCACCATTTGCTAGCCTTAAGCCAAAGTAAGTTTAAATAATAATTGAAGAGAGGTTTGAGGACTCAGGGAGGACTTTGCAGGGGGATGCCACAGCCAAGAGTCTTGGGCTGGGAAAAGGGATGTATTACAGGATAAAGGCTAAAACTACTGTAACAAAGAGACCCAAAAATACAATGGCTAATATGAGATAGAAATTTATTTTTTCTTACATAAAAATTTCCTGGGTGGGTAAATAGATCCATTCACAAATTGATCCTAGTATCCCAGATTACCTGGGAAATTCTGCTATCTTCAAAAAGTAGTTTTTAACATTGTTACTCCAGCCTTCAAATTTTCCAGTCAGCAGGAAGGAAAAAGGGTAGTACTTTCAAAGCAATCTTCATTTGAGAAAACTGACTCAGATTGCACAGATCACTTCCATGCCTATCCCTTTGGGGAGAGCTTAGTTGTTTAACCACACCTAGCCACGAGCTAAGTACTATAGCTCATCTAGGCAATCAAGTGTCCAGTTACAGCTCAATTACTATACAAGATGTGGAGAATGAAAGTCAATGGACGAGTAAGTCTGTGCTACAGGGAGTATGGTAGAGCTGAGGGTCTAGATCAGCAAACATTTTTTGTAATGGGTCAAATAATAAATATTTCAGTTGGCTTGGCTATTACAAGCTTTCCTATTATACATGTCCTCTGCTGCATACTCTTTTTGTTTTTGGCTTGCAACCTTTTAAAATTTAAAAACAATTCTTAGTTTGAGGGCCACACAAAAACACAGCAGGTAACCTCATAGGCAGTAGTTTTCTGAACCCTACCTTAAGGTAAAGCTGATTCAAGTCACTCAGTTACCTGTTTGCTGTTTGAATTTGGAGAGAAGTCAGTTATCTAAGTTATTTAGATAAATGAACTTATCTAAGCCTCAGATTCTTTTTTTGTCCCTACCCAATTATGTGCTGGTAAATATTTAGCAACTGGCTAGGGAGGTGAGGACAGGTAAGTATTTGTATCATTTATGGATTTGCATGGTGTTTATACTCCCACTGCGGCCAAGTTCAAGCTATTAACACATCACCAAACAGGGATTTGGGGAAAGATTCACAAAACTGCTTCCTACATGTTGATGTAAATCAGTGTACTGACACCATTTCCCTTACCAACTTCACTGGATTGTTTTTAAGGATCAAAGCAAAAAAAGTGCTTTGAAATATATTTGTGAATGAAACAAGTGATCATTATTACATGATCATATAAGCTTATTCCAAGATGTAACAATCTTGTTAAAAAATTCTTTCTTCAACTAAACCAAAGTTAACACATTAAAGTTTTAAACCATTTTATGAACTGTGCTCTCCTGAGCCAAACAGAATAATTTTAATCTCTTTCACATGGCAGCCATTTAATATCTGAAGGCAGCCATCCGATTTACTTTAAGACTTCTATTTCCCTAGTACCAAACTTTAAAATTTGCTTAAATGATGACACTGTTTCAATTATTTGGATTACATCTGTAGGCCATGTAATTTTTGCATATCCCTTTATCTGGCAATAATTGAGCAAATGCGTTTGTTACATACACTTGAATCACTCATGTGCCTTCCAAACCAGAATACAAGTTGTAAGCTTTTTATACTTTTGAATATTCCATTTGAATAAGGTGTGCGGAAAACAAGTATTTTGTCCATTGAGTGGTGTCCCTTGGACTTCCGTCATAATTTCAGAGATAGATCCTGATATAAATAAACATTAAGTCCGTATTTAATCAAAATCATAGTACAAAATTCTGACATTCAGTTCAGGGATCAATAAGTCTTTGCTAGAGGCATTTTGTTTTCTGCAGTAGATTGATCAGAAGGACAAACTACTCACATGCTCTCTATCACACTGATTCAAGAGGGTACATGCTTAGTGTAACTGAATCAAAGATAAATAATATGTTAACTAACCATTGTAAAAATTTTGTATCCATCAAGTGGCAAACTTTGCAAGTCACCTTAGAATGTTCTGCCCTGATTCTGACATGCAAACACTTGTAACCAACTCTGCCCATGATTGAACTTCTCTTTGAAAATTATTGTAATTGTACCTTTAAGACACATCATTTTGTTCTGTCTCCCTGTTGAGAAAGTTATGATCCCTTGACTTCCATATGCAAATTCAGAACCTAGGCAGAGCTCAAAGGACTCTCTGAGATGACATGGAGATGAGAGTGTGGGGAGATCAAAGCAGCTGGTCAGGGCAGGATACCAGAGTGGAAAGATCTTCACAGAGAGTAAAGTCAGGAGATTTCAGGGAACCCCTTACTAGTATTTAGCTGAGAACTGACAAGTTGATGTAATGTGAAAAAACTACCTGAGACAGGGAAAATTAGTATCCTAAAGGATTAGAGATAAAAGTGTTTGGTGTTCATACAGGGACAGGAATAGTGTTTATTTACCAAAGAGATAAGAAAACTTCACAATTCATGAGATATTAGGTAGAGTATTCATAAAGATATTGCTTCAGTAACTAGAAACAATTAACCTTAGGCTGAAAAATTCTTTGGTCCCACCTAAAAAAGCCTAACATTAAGATCCAAAAGGATAAAACAGTTTCCAGGTAAATTCACTGTGTTCCAGAACAAAGCTTAAGAATATTTATAGAAATAAAAGTCATCTGACACCTGACAGTGTAAAATTCGCAATGTCTAGCTTTCAGTCAAAGATTACCAGGAATGCAAAAAGACAGGAAGGTATGAATGATAAGGAGAAAAATAATCAGTTAAAACCACCTCAGAACCGACACAAATGTTAGAATTAACAGAGAAAGACATTAAAGAAGTTATTGTCACTGTTTTCCACGTGTTCAGAAAGTTACGATATGGAAGATATTTTTTAAAAAGAACCAAATGAAACTTTTAGAAATGAAAATGACAATGTATGGGATGAAAAATATACAGAACAGATTAATTACAGATAAGATAATGCAGAAGAATGGATTAGTAAAATAGAAAACTTAGTGATAGGAAAAAAACCAAAGTAAAACACAGAGAAAAAGAATCCAAAACAGTGAAAATGGCCACAGTTAGCTGAAGTACAATTTCAGGAGCCAAATATACATTAATTGGAGTGTCCAAAAGAAGGAAGGTACAAAAAAAGTATTTCAAGAAATAATGTCCATAATGATTGTCTATATAGATAATTTTATAGAATTTTTGTAGAACTTCATCTACAACAAAGTTGATAAAAATAATGGGTGAGTTCATCAAGGGTGTAAGATTTAAAATCAACATATGAAAATCACACTTTATTTCTATATACTAGCAATGAACAATTATTAATTGAAATAAAAACAAAAGCCATTTAAAAGAGCATCAAGAATGTGAGATACTTAGTGATAAACGTGAAAAAAGACTTGAAAAACCTTTACACTAAAAACTATAAAACTTCGCTAAGGGAAATTAAATGAGGCCTAAGTAAATAAAGAGATATAGTTTGTTCATTGATTGGAAAGCTAGGTATTCAATATCAGTTCTTCCCAAATTGATCTATAGATTTCCCAATAAAAATCCCAGCATTCATTTCTTTTCTAGAAGGTGGCAAATATTCTAAAATTAATATGAAAATGCAAAGAAGCTGGAATAGTCACAACTTTGAAAAAGAACAAATTATAGGGACTAGTGCTACCTAATTTCAAGGCATATTATAAAGTTACATTAATCAAAGCAGTGTGGTGTTGGTACAAACATAGCCAAATAGGCCAATGGAAGAGAACTGGCCTTGCAGAAACAGACCCACCCATATATGGAGAACTGATTTTTGACACAAGTGCAAAGGTAATTAGATAGAAAAAGAATAGTTCCACAAATAATGCTGGAAAATTGGATATCCATTTGTTTGAAAATAGGAACTTCAATCCATACCTCAAAGCAAATGCAAAAATTAATCCAATATGGATCATAGACCTTACTGTAAACCCTAAAACTATACAAATTCTAAAAGAAAGGATAAGGAAATTTTTTGTGTATGACCTTTCATTAAGACAGATATTTTTTAGATTCAACACCAATAGCACATCCATAATAGAATGAATTGATACATTTTACTTCATCACAATAAAAAAAAAATCTTGTCTCCAACACACACTACTAAAAGAATGAAAACACATGTCGCAAACTAAGAGAAAATACTTCTGAATCATGTTTGATATAGGACTTATATCCAGAGTACACTGAGCACTCTCAAAACTCAGTAATAAGAAAATAATTTAAAAATAAGTAAACTATGTTACAGATACTTCACAAAAAAAACTTTTTGAATCACAAATAAGTACACGAAAAGTTGATCAACATCAATAATAGTTAAGGGATGTCATTAAGGAACGTATGATAAAGCCACAATGCAATACCAACGTTAAAAAGACTGACCATACCTAATTTTATCTACTGCTAGCAGTGATGAAAAGTGATACAACCACATTGGAAAACAGTTTGGCAGAATTATTTTAGGTTTGACTTACAGCTACCACATGACCTGGTCTTTCTATTCTTAGGCATTTGCCCTAGAGAAATGAAGATGTATGTCTGTAAAAAAACGTACTTACATACACGAATGTTTATCATAGTTCCATTTTTAACAGCCCAAATTGGAAATAATCCAAATGTTCATCAATTGGTGACTCAATAAACAATTCATGGTACGGTCACGTAACGAAATACTACTCAGCAATGCAAGGGAATGAACGACTGATACCACAACAATGTGGATGAATCTCAAAATAATTACATTGAGTGGAAAAAAGTAACAGCCATAAAAAGTACATACTTTATCATTAAATTTATATAAAATTCCAGGAAGTGCAGACTGAAGTATTAAGGCAGAAGACCTTGGGAGAGAATGAATGGTGGCTGGAGGTGGGAGGGACGTGTAAGAGTATAGAGGAGATTGGGTCCTTGCAAAATTCACATTTTAGAGCACTAATGTCCAATGTGATAGTATTTGGAGATGGGGCCTTTGGCAGGTAATTAGGTTTAGATGAGATCATGAGAGTGGGACTATCATTATGGAATTAATGCCCTTATCAAAAGAGACACCAGACAGCTTGTTTTCTCTTTATTTTTGATGTTAACCTCACATCTTGTGCTGCTTTTCCCCTGCTCATTTGTTGATTCATAAGCAACAGAGGCAGAGACTGACAAAAAGTAGTAAGTTCTTCTTAAGAGGCAGATAAGCAGAGGAGAGCTTTAAACAGCTGAACAAAGGTAGGGAGACAAAAATAGGAGTTTCTGGTTATCAAATAAGTCAGGACTTATAAGAACAAAATCAATGAAAACAAAAGAAAGCCCAGTGAAGTGAGCCAGACATTTTGAGTTGCTTTTCTTCTCCAGGCATTCAATAATTTATAAGTGGTATAGGACAAGGAAGAGAAAAGCCAAGCAGAAAGCATCTGCTAATAATCTGAGAAGCTAAGCAGAACTATTGACAGTCTTCAAGTTTTAAAGAGAAAAAAAAAAAGGTAATTAAGGAACATGAGGTTCTTGGGCTCTGGGAAATAATCCAGGCTATCATCTGGGGTCCCAGAGGACTATATAGAAGAGTGACAGTGAGCTGGAAATACACCAGGCCTGAAAACTGAACTCACCCTTAAATTATCTCCATTCCTTATTGGATTAAGATAATCCGATCTTTTTCTAGCTGCTTTCTAGAACCTAAAGAAAATCCTGCTGGAGGAAAATAATATTTTCCATATGAGGCTAATGGAAACTTAATTTCAAAATTGGATATGGAAAATTTAGGAAAAGGAAAATCAGAGATCAAGCTCACTCAAATATAAGTGCAAAAATTCTAACAGAAAAAAAGGATATCAGGTCTATCAGCATACAGTAAAAAATAATGTGAGACTTTCTAGAATCGTGGAGTGAGGACCTCTGTAAATTTGCTCCTTTATAAAAACAATGAAAACACTGGCAAAAAAAAAAAAGTCTAAATCAACCTTTTCAGAACTCTGGAAACTAACAGAAGGCCTTCAAAATCCGAGATGCATTTATTCAAGAAAACTTCTGAACTCTGGAAGAACTGTAGAATTTGGTACATTTTGACTTAGACTACTCAACCCCCTCTCAGCAGTAACCTTGAAAAAAAAACAGCCTCATATCCACAGTTCCACAGTTTCTGTGAACACCAGCAGCCTTGAAGCCACTAAGGGGGCTGAATTGATTTGGAGCCCTTTGAAAAGACCCATCCCACAGAGAACTGTCACTATTCGACCTATCTCACTATTGACCAGTTTTCTCAGGAAAAGCCCCAATCACAAGACATTGTCATAATTTGAGCTGACTCAGAGTTCTCTTCTTGGGAAAAGCCTTCTCATAGTGGTTTGGTGCTAACAGTCAGGGGCAATTATGTAACACCACAGCTGGGGCAAACAAGAGCCTGACCAAAAACCTAAAAGGAAGATCTGAGGAAGGAAATACCCAGCGGCACCTTTGAAAAGCTTAGATATTTTCTTGGGAAGCTAAAGCCCTAGTATACACATGCAGGGTTGGCCACATGCCTAAGAAAGACCTGAGAAGACTGTAAGCTCTCACCTCTGCCTGAACCTGAGACCCTGCAACATTTTGTGGAAATAAATGAACACCAGTCAAATGAGAACAAGTAAACACTGTTTGTTCAAAGTTTGTTGCAGCAAGAGTCAGCCACCATCACTTGTGTTTTGGCACAGACTTCCAAGTCAGGCAAAGTAGGAAAAAAGAG